>UCOJ01000179.1:0-163741 GCA_900474305.1 Cecidostiba fungosa | reverse complement strand
GTCCAGTAGTGTGTGTGTATGTGTGTGTATGTGCCGCGAGGCGGAAAAAGGCCAAGCCTCTGACTTGGACGAGTGCGAGAAGCGGTTTTCGATGTCGGTGATCGGAGCTTGATCTTCTGTCTTCTTTTTTTTTGTTACGATATAATGTAAAATGAAAAAAATAGAGATTGTATTTTTTAATGGAGTTTGTCGCTGTAATATCTGGGTTGCCGCATGCAATTACAAGAGTGAATTTTCAAGAAAAAGGCCTAGGCGCAGCGAGGATTTAATTTTGCTGAGCAAGAGTAGAGCCCAGATAGTAATTATAACGTGCAGTTTTAAAGTTGCCAACGCCACTTTGCATGATAAGTCAAAACGCTGCACTGTGTGTTGTGTTATCTTATCGAGGAGGGAAAAAACGTATATATACATTTAATTTCTGCAAAGATTTTCTAGCCGGCTTGATAAGAGCGAGAACGTGCGCTTGGACAAAGCTCGAATATATTATATTTGTATATTTAAATGGCCAAGTACATAAACGAAGCTGATAAGCTCACGATGTTTTTACTGTTCGAGGGGACAGATATAAACCTTAAATTGTCAAAACATGAAATATTGGATATTATTTTTGTACTTACTTCGAATTGGTTAAAAAATGAAAATTTAAAAATCCTATAATTATGTGCATTTCAAGCAGATTTAGAGACGTTTATAACACTGTTTATTAATTCAATTCTTAAACAATTTAAAATAAATATAAAATACTTGTCCCCTCAACAAATCGAAAAAAAAATTACAGTATAGCCAATCAAACCGGCCAACCTCAGATCGGCCATTAACCTTGAATCGAACCTCTGGACAAACACACATCATAACATACTACATAGTATATTCACATTCAGTGTATCACGCAGTAGTATCGCGAGTAACGCGCCCACGTTTATCTCCGGGGCGCGGGCAATCAGTGCGGAGCAGCAGCGCCGTGACACTTCCGGCCCAGACTTCCGCTTCTGCGGCCGGGCCCATGACGTTTGTTTCTCTTCGGCGAGTATGTATATACGTATGCGTGTGAGTCGAGGCGCGCGAAGCGATTAGTTCGACGCGCGATGAGTCGCCGATCGGTTCGCGTTCACTGAGCTGCTGCTGCTGCTGCTACTGTGTAATTGCTGTTGCTACTGTGCGGGAGTGTATAGTGATTTGTGCTGGTTGTTCCGAGTGTAGAGTGAAGAAAAGTATTTGGGTATTGCTTTGAGCCGAATAATCATTTTGTTTGATACGAGAAAGTGTGATATTCTATGAGCAGATGTTGGTATTTTGAAATTTCGCGAATGTAGTTACACTAGTTGATCGATCATTTTATGTAGATTAATTAATTTTTTGCAACTTTACTCGAACAGAAGTAAGAAAATTTATTTTTTGTACAACATGAAACGGGAAAATTCATGCCTATAGTATATCTACACAATTTCAGTGTTAATATTAGTGTCTACGGTTTAAACAATCATTATACAGTCTATCACAAGTGTAGTGACGAAACAAAAACCTAAATATTAAAATGAACACCTCCTCACCAATCTCGTGATAAACCTCTAGCCGCAATCGGTAACTTATCGCAAACTCAGTGCCGGGCGAGCGGAAAAGAGGTAAACACAAAAAAAAAATCAACGACACGAGGTTACAGAGAAGATGACCGCGTTGCCCGGCAAGAATAAATTGAAAATGGGCAGCGCGGGCAGGTACTACGGCGCCTATCTCATCTACGACGTGGCCAACTCTTGCTTGGCCGCGTTGCACGCCAAAATGCCGGCTGCGACGGGAACGGCACAGCCCGTCACGCGAGCTGTGGCTCTGCCGGCGCGTCCGCTGTCGCCTATCCACGTGCAAAATCCCCGTGAGTTTTAGAAGCTTATTTTATTTTTTTGGCTCTTGGCTCTGGGCTTTGTTTCCGAGGAAATAATTTTCGTTTACCTGATAACCTCTTGGGATCAGTATATTGATTTTGTGAAAAAATTGATTATGAACCATTTTTATTTTTTTGGGGTTACAATACAATGGTGATTCCAAATTAAAATACTGTGTCGAGATATTTCAAAATTCGCCGACATTCGAAGCGGACGTCTATATCCGTTAACGAATGAAATTACGTCTTTAACTACATCCGGATATCAGTTTTTTTTTAAAGTATTATTTACGTCAACATTTTTCTAAAGTACATTGAAAATAACCTACTTAAATTTCATTTCGTTTTATTATATAAGAAGATTTTAAAAAGAAATCCCATTTTGAAGTTTATGGGTCAATAAAAGCGACTCTTTTATTATCAGTCGCAAGTCCTTATATATTTCACAACAGACATTTTTATAATCTGAAGCTATCCGATACGAAGAAGAACGACGGCAGTATAATAACAATAATATTATTATATTAAAATAATAAATCGTCGAAAAAGTTGAGACATTTTAATTTACGATACGATGCAAACCTTGAAGATCACCTGCAGATAGGAAAACAATTCCAACGTTTTTATCCGGGACTAAAACAAACTCCCGAGACCGATAACCCTTAGCCTAAAAATTTTCAAATCGCCTACTACTCCTTCTAAAACACGAACTCGCCTCAAGAAATCTCACGAAGCCCCCGAACTTTTTTTCCACATGCAACACCGATCTCTCTCCCCCAGATAAGCAAATAGCCGAGGAAAATAAAGGGTATCAAGGAGAGGCGCGAGCTCACGGCAATAAGTAAAAAAAAAGAAACGAAGCAGCGCCAAAAGAAAAGTAGGATAAAAAGAAGAAGCTCGAAAGCTCGCTCAAGAAACAGAGCGAGAGAGAGAGAAGCGACGGGATAGCGTGTCTGTTTTGATTTATAAGAATTCGCCACGAAGCCCCGAGTCTAGATCGCGACCGGCCGCGTGAATAATAGGCAGATATACACCTCCTCACCCCCGCTTCTTTTTTTTTCCTCCTCCTCTACCTCCGCATCCTATACTCTCTTCTTCGATCTTCTCTCTCTCTCTCTCTTCGCCACGCCCCTCTTCGCGGCTGGCTGACCGCGTTGCTGAGCGTGAGTCATCGATTCCCAGGTGGGAATCGATCCTTCTCGCAAAGGATGCTACAGAGGCTTTACGGACGTTTCAATTGACCTTGAGCGATGTTCTCTTTAGAGCCTGTAGGGTGATTGATAAGAGCGAGCTGCTGCTACCCCCGGGAAATTTAAATTTTATCGCGCGATTTTGCCGGATGACGTTGCGCCTTTTCTTGCAGCGAGCTTTTATTTTTCAACTTTTCCACGGCGAAAGTGATTTTTATTTTTTTTTTTTTACGGAGGCTAGTTAACAGTGATGCGTGATTTGTTGTTTTTTTTCCTCAAGGTCAGTAATAGTAGAGCAGCTATACGCAAATTTCCTTTTTATCTCGAAAGGATATATTTATCGATTCCGAGTGTAGTTATAGCTCTCTCAGAGGACACGACTCGGCTGAGAGATAACGCGGCCACGTACTTAATGCCTACACTCGCGACTAATGCACTCGCCGCCGCGAGAAAGGAAGGAGTAGGGCATAACGCTCATTTAGCTCTCGCCTGATTAATAAGTTTGAGTTTTAGACTCGTACGCGACTTGATCTGGCTTTTTGCCAACTGGGTTTTTTCGCAATTGAAATTTCGAACTGCGAGTTGAGAGAGAGAGCTTGAATTTTTCGGAATATCGGATTGTGTTTATGAGGATTAATTTGATTATTATATATACCGTAGATTTGCTGGATTTTATGTGATTCGCTATAGAAAAGGCAATCAGCCATCGCGACACACATTTAAAAGTATCGCCTTTTCTATCTTTAATTAAAAGTTGCCGAGAGCGAGCCTTATCGCTTTTACTACCAGAACAATACCTTGTTAATTTCTTTGGCTTGATTATTAGCCTCTGTACACTAGCTATATATATACACACACACCGAGAGAAATCGATTGGATTATCGAATTATAGCGACTGCTGATGCTCTCCTTCTTCGTAACACGTACAGCATCAGAAAAAGAAAATACTCCGCTGAATCGAAAGTAGATTTTCCGCTCTAAAAGAGAAGAGAGAAAAAAAGGAATCCAAGATTAAAAAACAAAATCGCTCAAACTCATTTATCAATTAAAAACGTCCAAAGCCAGCCAACCGTTATTTTTTCAGTTCTCTCTCTCTCTCATATCTCTGCAACCAAAAATATCATTGCCTCGTCATGCTTCCTTTCTATTAGACTCTGATGCCGGAAAGCATCCTTTTATTATCTGCCGCTGTCAAAACGCAGAGAGAGAGAGAGAGAGAGAGAGAGAGAGAGAGAGAGAGAGAGAGAGAGAGAGAGTTATTCAACAATTCGATGTATACATTTTCACATATCCAACTCTTCCTCATTTTTCGTTTGTTAATGGAATAGAATGGAGAGCGCGAGACCGAAGAAGAAAATAACGTGTCTCGACACACACACACACGTGTATCGCGTTTATGCACCCGCGCGCTTTTATTCGATTGCACGCGCGCTTTCAATTTGTTTGCGCGTGCACTTTATATGACTTTTACGAGGACACGCGCGCGCGCGTGTGTGTGTGTGTTTGAATCAAACGCGCGATCGCAAGACTCGCGTTTCTCTTTTTTAATTTCGCTTTGATGTGTTGCGCGTATGCAGCTTCGGTGTCGATGAAACATTTAGCTTTGATGAAAACATTTTCGCGAACTCGTGAAATATAAGGGGTAATTCTAATGGAGGAAAGGGGAAGGGTGTGAATTGATTGATTAGGTTCGAGTTTGACAGTTGCTGCTTTTTGCAGGCGGTTGTGTGATGGTTGGAAAATGGACGGCGGACTGGTTAATTATGAGAAACTTTTGTTCGGCAAACTGCATCGTATCTTTATTTTTACGAGATTTTTCCATTAAAGCCGATCCATAAAGAGTCTTTTGCGCGAGAGCTTCGCTAAAAATTTCTTTCGTAAAACACGTATATCCCCTCTTTCTCTCTTCGGCTTATTCGCTTGATAGTTTCAAATGCGGCCCTCGTAAAATCCGAAAATTGCCTTTAAACATTTTCTAAAGAAGATAATTAACCCAATTTTCCCAAGTAATACAGCAACTTTTCCGCGGATAATACACACACGGCTCGGCGCCGCAAAGTTCCTTTCTTAAACACCCACGTCGAAAAAGAAGAAAAAAAATTTTTCCTCTCTTCCTCTCCGGCATCTGCGCGTCATGACCTCGTCGACTTTTACTTGTTCCCTCTTTCTCTCTGCTCCTGAAATGTTAACTGCGAGAGTGTAACTTTTCGTTTCATCGAGAGAGACAAAATCGAAAAAAACTCAATACAGTATATTTTTCCGAAACATTTTACGCTGTAGAAATTCAGTCCTGTCCTCACTTTCGCTCTCGTTTCGCTACACACACACACATACACCCCGTGGCTTTTCTTGTACACAACCGCTTAATTACCAGGCCCGCCGCGAGGTCTTAATTATTAATCTGGCGCGCATTACGTTATTCTCGGGCGCGCCTCGTTAAGAGCCCGCGCGCAAAACGAGTCGCGAGGGGAAATGAGATTTCACCCTGTTAACTGCGAAACGAACAGGCTATGCTGTTTTCCTTCTGTTTTATTTTTAAAATCCTTTTTTTTGCGCTGTGTTGTGTTGCTGCGACGATTCGCTCTTTTTTTAGCTCTTTGGACATATAGCGTATACTCTGATGGTCTAATAATGCGCGGGGATGGCTTTTAAGGGGAGAAAATGTTTGGTGTTCAATTTCGTGCGAAATGCGCAGTGGCGGGGGATTGAAATAGATATTAACTGGGTTTTGCGTAGGCGATAAAATTGAGGAATTACGTTATCACAGTTCGCTGCTGGGTTTAATTGAAATTTGAACTTAATTGATATGTGGGGGGAGGGGGGAAGCTTTGTAATAAATAAATATAAGTATTGAGATTTTTTGACTATAAATTCAATTTTCAGTCGTGATTTTCGAGCATTCCAGGTAAATGTACAGCCTCGCAACATGACGACGCATCAATTATATTGAGCAAAATTTCGAATCCCTAGGGACTTTTCGAAGCGCAATTTAATTTCCCTAATTAAATTGTATAAACTCGAAATGTTTGTACTGCTCAGGTATATATTTCATTTATTGGTTCTCTCGCAATGCAGTTATTACCATTTAATATTTAATCAATTTAGTATTATACGTCGATGAATGGGCATTATCAAGTTATTGCTCTGTGGTGCATTTTATTAATGCGCCTTTCGAAATGAGCGTCCGTTAGCAAATCAAACATTCATTTCGTTTAATAAATCCCGAATTCGTAAAATATAATATTCCAATTAAATTTCTTCGACGAGATATATTTACGCGACGGCTGCAACAAACATCGAAAACAAAATTCAATTTCCCCTCGTCGCGAATATGATGAAAAAAGAAAATTTCTCCAACTCAGTATATACAGAGAACGAAAAAAATAATACCAGCATCCCTAGAGAACGCATAACTTCTCGCGCTCGACCGCGGCTTTTATCAAAAATAGCTTTACACGTTTTTATTACCGCATTCCATTTTTACCGCGCGCGCTAGCGCTCCATTTTTATTACCGCATTCGCTCTCCCCCCGCTCGGCGTGCGCTCCTTAATATTTTCATTTATCCGCGTCTTCCGCCGCGCGAGACGTTTCGTTTAAAGAGCTGTGGGGCGAAAAGAAACGAGAACAGGACGGAAAGAAAAGGAAGAAGGGAGAAAGAGAGAGAGGGAGAATGCAGAAACGGCCTCGGCCTTAATGAAACTTAAGACAACGTTAGTTCATGAGAAATGTGGCGGCAGGCTCTGCTGTTGCTGCTGCTTAGCTTTCGTTTTCTCTCTCTCTTTGCATCACGCGAGGCCGAAAGTTTACCATTCGTTACCGAAGGAGGAAGTCTCTTTCTCCCTAGATATCGTGAGTCTCTCTTTTTCTCTCTTTGCTTTGCAGCTCTGTCGTTTCTCTTTTTTTCTCTCTTTCTCCTTTCGTTGTCTGAGCCTTATTCCACCTTCTTCTGTGCGGGAGGCTCTGAATCTTAGTTTCTAAACGGCTGACGTGTGCTTGGATCTCGTCGACCTGTTAGTTTGTTTGTTGTCCAACAACGAATTTTTTAAGTTTATTTACTTGTATAGATCAGAAATGAGTATTAAAAGCTTTTTTTATGGATTTCCATGTTCCGCTCCGATGGCGAGTTGAGAAATGTGTGTTGCATGTTTATAACGCCGGTGTTTAAGGAATTAAATTAAGGGTCTCTTTACGGCCAAAATTACTGTGCTACTTTCTTCGCGTCGTCTACTTTCAGATCAAAATCTCCTTTCATCCTTGAACATTACTGTTCCCACTAAATCTCGTACAAGCGTAAAGTGTATTATGAATACTAATGCATAAGCCCGGTGTTATTTTATAAGCTTTAGCTGGTGAAAAAAAAGCTTCAGTTTATGATAACAGAATCTACCGGATGTGTCTGATAAGAAATCAGCTCATTATAATATCTCGGAACAAAAACATTTGCCTTCGATACGTTAAGAATATTCGCATAAACACGCCAGTCTCTAAAAATGTTCCCAGAAAATCGTTGCCATAGCACATATACAACTATATACGGACGACACACGGGGGAGTAAAGTAGGTGTATGAGCAAACATAAGCCGCGCACGCGTTCCCGCTATATTTGTGTTTCATTCAGGGCGTCGCAAGGAAGATCCTCGGAAATTGTTTCGCCGCTGTCACGCTCTCGCGCGCGCGCGCAAGATGGATTTCCGCGAAATCCCGCGCGTAGAATCTTTTCTTGTTTGACGATCAATCGAGTTTGCGTAAAAGCGGCGCTCGACTCGAAATCCGTATTGTTAGCTCGGGAGTTTGCGATTGCTTTGGCGGAGGATTTTCGCTAGCGGTTATATTTTGGCGTAGACCCGAAAGTTCGAGGTTTGCAGCTGCTGCTGCTGCTGCTACGCGAGGAAATCGCGGAAAATGGATTATTTTTCCGGACGATGTTTGCGCTCGCTCGCTGAAATTCGGATGATTGCCGGACTGGCACTTATAAGGATAACGAGGTTTTACTGCGCGAGTTTGCGCCGCAAGTGGAATTTAGTGGTTTTTTTTTTGTTGGAACGCGCTTTTTTAGAGAAGTTTGCTTTTAATACCCGCGGTATGGCTTTTTTTTTCGAAAAAGTATTGGTTTGTACCATTCTTTTTAACAGTTCAACAGTCAATAGCCATAGTCAACCGAATAAAACCGTAGAGACATGCATCAGATCCCAGGAATCACGGATAAACAAAATTAGCCCCAGACAAATAGCCTGATCTGATAAACATTTTGGAAAAGCTCGCTGCAAAGAGGCAAGGCCTGCTTTACCTCGAGTAGAGGCATTCAATAATCCTGAGAGTGTTCTCATCCGGGCTGCCGTCGATGTATTATTCAGTAGCCGGGCATTTCTATCTCAACTTACGAATCGATTCGCATTTCGACGGAGTAACCGAATTCGCCTCGTCGAAAAACATTTCACCGATGAAATTTGTCCCCGCGCGATAGCTACATAACTATCTCTGTACATCACGTCTACATATACGTATTTATGTACGCGATATAGTGAGGTAGAGCTTGCAGCAGAAGTGAGAGAGCACTCGCGCGTCTGGAATCTCATTGGGATGAAATTTTTTCGGGGTCGCGAGCGGCCTTGTAAAAGAATATTTCGCTCACGTAGCGACCATCATTCTACGGGGGGGAGAGAGAGCTTGCAAGCTCGCCGAGCTCCTCTCTATCCTGGCGCGAGCTTTCCCGGGGCTGAGTGATATTTCGCCGTTTAATCCGACCGATCCTCCTCTCGACGTTCCGAGGATCGAGTGTATGTGCATCGGAAGAGAGAGAGAGAGAGAGAGAGTGAGAGCTTGTATGTGAGCGAGCTTAATTTTTGTTTATTCCGAGAGCTTGCGGGTAGCTCTGTTTGTTCGGGTAAGAGGCGTCGGAGATGCGGCCGATTTTCTTTTTCACTCGAGAGTGCAGCTTATCCTTCACTTTTCTCTATTGAAAATATAAAATATTCTTATAAACATCGACGATGATTGCTTATTTTTATCCTCGACCTTTGTCGCGTAGTCAATTTGAGCTTTCTACCGGTTGATGTATTTCTCTTCCCTATAATTTTCCGTTCGACTCTCTAATTTCACGTGCAACGTACTCCGCTCGAGCTATTGTCGCCTTCTTTTCTCTTTCGTCTCGCTTAACTTCAAGACCAAGCGATGGATCTTTTTTTTTATCCTTTGGCACACATACAGAGACGGCTTCTTTTATCGCGACACGTGCGCTGATCGTTGTCGCCTTTTATACTTTTCCGATGTCTTTTTTATTTTTTTAGGCTTGCTTATTGGATTTGTTGAAAGTACCGTACGAGTAATTTGTCAGTTTCGAAAGGAATTTAAGAAAAGTAAGTCGAAAAAAATATTCTTCCTAAGATCGAATCAAGCTCTCTTTTGCACTTCATTCTTCGCTCCCATTAATTTCTCAATCAACCATCCCCTACATCGCGACGATTTTTCCCATCTCGCCCTTCCCCTCTAACAGCGTCTCTTTATCTCCTTCTCTTTCTCCTTTGGACTTCTCGATCTCGTTACGAGTCCGCGATTCGTCTATTCCGCAGAGCTCGACTCGCTCTCTGCTCGATTGACTTTCAACTTAAAGACGTATTCGTCGTTCTATGCTCCGGCTCTGGCATTTACTCCTCGACGAAAATGACGTCGAGATAAAGGAGTCGCGCACGATTCCAAGGTGCACGGAGCTACTTCCGTGTGTTTTTCTCTAGGGGATTCAAAGGAAAACATTGTTATCTTGATGGATTTAATTATTCTCTTATACGGTTATTGCTTTGATGAAACTATTACTTTTGTGATGTATGACTTGTAGCTTCGAGAATCATTGTAATCGATGACTTATGTTTAATTTTTTTTCTGTTCTAGGTGAGTACCTTTGAAATTTTTAAGCGAAATTGCTAAGATCGACGTGCGGTGTATCGTGAGTCAATAATTTTTTACATAATTGCAATTTTTATAAACGAAATATCTGCTCTGAGAAACGTGACCCAATCTGAATTCATTTGACAAAATTTTAATTATCTTTTTTGTCCATGTAAAATACCTTTCAACAACGTCTTCCTGTTAGTTTTCTGGAGCGTATACGTTAAACGGAAATTTACGTAAATTTCTGTACAAACTGTAGCTTGTAAGGTTAAACAAACCAGGTAATAACTAATAACGTTACAGAAAGCGCGAGAAATTTAATTAACCTAATTCAACTGTAAAACTGGCTTCGAAAGCTCGGATGAAGCCGACGTTTTGAAAATTTCCTTGAGTTCATAATCAAGATTTCCAAGCGAAGTTCCGTGACCTGTACTTCAAGATCCACTAAACGCTAACGCCATAGGATCGAATCAACTTTCCAGATACAAATGCTTTTCTGCGAAACCAACCTTTCTAAAAACAGCAGCGACCTGCATCTCTCAAAAAAATGAGCAATTACACAATTCGTTTATAAAAGCTGCAGCACGAAAAACAAAGAATTAGACAACCAGCGGCAAAAGACACAATGTGCTCCAAGCTGTGTCTCCCCCTTGTAACCGCGAACAAACAAAATCCCGCGCGCGCAAGCTCTGCTCGCGATAAAAGGAGGAGTAGGTAGGGCAAAAAGGCCAAGAAAAACTTGCGAAGCGCCGAGGCGAAAACTCCATATACACAGAGCAAAAAGGGCTATATACTGCATTCGTATCGTGCGGTGGGCGGCGAGAATGATTAGAGACGGGTCAGCGCTTGCGACAAGCGCGCGCGCACAAGGTGTCACCCGTAGCATACGTGCTATATGTATATATATACATGCAAGCTTTATTAGTATAGAGCTTGCCTATTTATAAACTAATCGTGATTTATAAAGCGGCCGGTGCAAAACAATGGCGCGCGGGCCATGCATCACCGCGCTTGGAAAACTTGTTAAAGCCGAGCTTGCGAGAAATTAAAGAGCTTTTCGCGCGAAATTAACGGCAGGTTCTCTCCTCCTTCTTCGAAGCTTTCTTCTTGCAAGGTCGCGCATACGATTTTCGCGAGAGAGAAAGAGAGAGAGAGAGGAGATTGAATAAGTTAATTTTGAACGCTGGAGGGGGGGGGATGGGGGTAGGAAATTTATGGCTGTAGGTATAAAGTTTTTCATCCCTTTTTCGGCGGAAGGTTGAATGTGTGTTTAAGAGGTTCGGTGGCTTTGGTTATTAATGGCCGATTTTCCATAAATAACAGGAAAGTTTCGGGCGGACTTTGAGCAGTAGCGAAAAGTGTGTCGCGAGAGAGAGAGAGAGCTGCGACGTAGTTGCGGCTTTGTGAACGCTTCAGCCGCCGGCAGCCGCGCCTGCGGATTGTTGGTTGGGTGAGGGATCGTTGTTGGAGTTGCCCGAGCAAGAAGCGTAATTAAAAGATTCGAGGAAACGATTTTGCTGCAAGATCGTGCAGTGGGTTTTAAGGATCGGCTTCATATAAACCACGGCTTTATATGGCTCAGCGTTTTAGCGAAATTAATTATTGGCTTCGAATTTGGAGCATCGAATATGTTTGGTGTTACTGTCCTATTTTGTCTTCATATATGTCAAATTTAGAAGTGCCTTCAGAAATATTGTTTAGATACACTCGGAGGAAAAAGTCCGATTATCCATAAAATAAAACAGTTTTGGACTACCATTTCCGCCACCTCTACATACCCACTTCTAAATAAAAAGATAACTGTTAATTTTGATGAACTTCAAGATTTAAATCGATACAGAATTTTTTTTTCAAAATACTGATTGAAAGCTCTCATACTGAAGAGCACTCACATATTCTCGGAATATTAAACTCATGTAATATACAAAATGGCAAGCCATTTTAAAACTCTTTAGACCGCACTCCTAACTTTCTAGCACCGCACTTTATTTTTCCTCAAAGCAAGGCAGCGGGCAAAAAATTTTATTATTTTAAGCATACGCTCGACGAACTTCTTTGAAGTCCTTCGAAATCTCGACGTCGTTACTCCATCCCCCCCTCTCCTCCTCTCTTCTTTGCAACTACAATAAAACGCGCCGTTAAAAGAAGTAATCCCATTAAAAATGCAGCATTACACGGAACAACAGCTCTAAAAAAACCACCGAAAATTCAATCAGCTCCAGATCTAAATTTGTTTAAACTCTCCAGCAACTTTCACCATAAACCAGATAGAACGAAGCTTGCAAGTGGGAGGGGGGAGCAAGAAAAAAGCCGCGTGGCGCAGTAAAAACGTATAAATTAAGTGCACTTTTAACGATCAGCGCAGCCGCGGCACCACGTGCGTGACACCCACACCGTCGCGCAATCAAACTTACATAAACGCTCTGGCGGTCTGTGTTGACACAGCCACACACACACACCAACACACGATCACGTACTACAGCGGCGGCGCGGAAGAGAAAAAAAAACCGACGAATTTCGCCGGAACTGGAATAAAAGTAATTACAGGCATTCGTGTCGTCCTGTAATTACCTTGTATGTGTATGGGAGAAAAGGGAAAGAAGGTTTATATAGAGAAGAAGAAAAAAAGAGGCCACATAGCCGCAGCGTTAACTCGACGACTAATGCGATCCCTGCGACAGAAGCAGTCCAATTTCATGCTCTGCAGTATATATAGCGCGAGGCGTCGGTATCCGATTTATGCGTTTCGTGGCACACGAAAAGAAAAGAGAACTTTGTCTCGCTCAACTCGCGGAAAAGTCTTTTCGTTCTAGTCCCATTATCATGTCTCGCTAACTTCGTTGGACGGCACGCACGCGTGTGTTATTTGCACAATTGCAGCTTTCTCTCTCTTGCTGAGCGTCTTTGTTCCGAACGATTTTTGTTGTCTCAGCTGCGCGACTTAATTTATCACGCCGCTGACAGCGACACGAGAGTATATATAGTAAAACACTCGTAGTCGAGTTTTGTCTGCAATGCAAACAATTTTTCCGTTTCAAGAAATATATAAAATATATAGTGTTTGTAATACGCTCGAAATTTATGCCGCGGACGAGAAAATATCAAGCGTATGCAAATATACAAATGGTATTTATCCGTCGAGGGCTACCGTTTAAATTGCAGCAATCAAACATGGCGAACAGCGCGTTCAGAAAAAAAAAAAAAAAATTAAAATACAAATTCGCCTCGTCGCGTCCGACCGAAAGGGCAAACAAATTGCCGCATACATTATACCGTCGCGAGAGAGAGAGAGAGACTAAAAAAAGTCCGGTCGGGGAAAAAAAACTGTTATCGCGGCCATTTGAAAAACGTCCCCGATTAAAAGTTCGAGGCGAAACGATCGACTAGCGCGAAAATTTATGCGCGTTCACGTGTCCGCACTTAACGCAGCGAGTATTGCATATCACGCGTTTCCTTCTACAGAGACTGAATAATTCTGGTATTTTTTCTGGTAGTTTAGTTTTTTTTGTCTGCGAACCTGTTTTATCGACAGAGCCGTGTGTGTACGCGTAGGTACGTGTTTTCATCATTTATTAACGCGGGAGAACACTCGACCACTTAGCTTTATTAAGAGTTAAGTGACCGTGTTTTAATAACGCTTTGATAAAAGCCAACCGCTCAAAAGTGACGTGGGCTTTGTTTGCTGAAATTTACCCGAAAATAAAAAGAATTTCGTTCAAACTGAGTGCCAATTACACGCCGTATTTTTTAATTCAAAAACACGTTGTTGTTTTTGAATAGTTTCAAGTATACCGAAGGAAAAAATAGCTGGTGAATTCTTACTGAACGAATAGTTTCAATACTTGAGTAAAATCACGGCTAGAGCCAACGTAAAAACAATGCGCTCTTTGAGCAATTCCTTGACTTTGCTCTCACGGCGAGCCTATGTACGCACGAGCTTTCGTCCTCCGCAGCGATTTCCACAAGTAGAGAAGAAGTTTAAATTAAGGAAACGTCCGGAACCTGCATTCAAAGGAGCTCCAGGTTTAAAAGACAAGTTGCCCTCTTTGGACCCCTTTATATTCATCTACAGCTTGCGAGCGCTGTATATATACATTTCGCGTCGGAGGTCAGCGAAGTTACTCCTCAATAGAGTGAAAGGTTAAGAGAGTTGTATTTAAGGGCCGGATATTTCACTTTGGAGGGATGAATAAAGTTGATAAAGGGCTGTTGCTGTGTATTGCTGAGAGGATGGATCGGGTGGAAACAGTTCGAAGGGTCTCAAGTTTTTGGCTCGAGATAAAAGGAGGTGTTTCAATATATAATAGAATAGTTTGGATGTATTTATTTTAGAACATGACTAAATCTGTATAGACTTTTCAAAAGGAGTAGTGTTAATACACTTATAGAAATTTTAAAATACACCTTTAATTTTTGCTTCAATCTTTCATTATCTCCAAAACTGTTTTATCGACCGTGAACTAAGTAATTACGTTTATTAATAAATTACGTCATGTAATGCAAAAGAGCAAACTTACTTACCGTCCATAATGATGTTATAGATTATTACAGAAAATTTAATGTCGATACATCAAAGGTACGCATGAAAATTCGATAACAAAAGTCGATAAAACAGTTTTAAAAATAGTGATAGATATTTGAGACCCCCTTATTATAATTCAAAGAAATTTTGGGATTAGTACGAATTAAGGAATAGAATTTCCTCCTTCTCTCGCGTCTTTAAGAAAAAAATAATAATTGCAATTTTTACAGTATAAGTACGGCTTTTCAGCTCCATTCTCTTTATTTTTCCCCCCGACGTTGACTCTAAAGGGATTTCCTTCAAAGAGCTAAATAAGCACGTAGAGTAGTGAACTAAGGAAAAGAAAAGAAGGGACTTAATAAAAAAGGTTTCATAAAGCTTAAAATGAACAGAATCTCGGAAAAAGGGAGAAGGAAAATTATGAATTTATAAAAAGGCTAGTCTGGAAATTCCGTTCCCTGTTTACTACGTATAGTTAACTACGACAATTAGATCTAATAACAATAAAAATAATGCAACTGTACAACCATTCACAGCTTCTCTTCTCCTTCAATCCACGTCACACATACTCCCGATTGCAGTCGACGTCTGCTCTCCCTTAACTTTCTTCAATTTCGCTCGTTTTGCTGTCTCTCTTCCGCCGATTTATGGATTCGCGCGAGCTCTGCTTCTTTAGCATCTCTCTTTCCTCGAGTCTCGCGCGCCCCGTATGAATTTAGAATTAGCTCTCAGCTACGCCCTCGCGTCGCGACTCCGACAGAAGCAACTCTGATCTAAGTTTCGAGCTGCATTCCGATGTGAGACTCGTACTGCTGTCTAAAGTTTGAATTTTTTTCCCTGTCTTTAATCTTTCTTGATGGATTTGTGCTGTGTCGCCTGGTATCAATTGAGTTTTCTTCCCTCAGCTCGTTGAACTTGAAGCACTTACTGGAACTAGAAGATGGATATTTTAGATTTTTCTCTTTATACGCTGCAGTGGAGTGAGAAACAAAAAATCGGTAGATAGGTAATGTTTATTAAACGCTGCTTGCAAATAAATCAAAGTAACCTGTATAGCGGAGATAGCGGAGGTAGACGTACTCGAAAAAACTTTGACCTTCTCTCCAATATCCCCAGGGAAATTTCGGAAAAATGTGGTTAGAGGAGAATAAATAACATGCAAAGTACAAGCCTCGCTTGCAATCTTCCCTCAAACATCCCATTTTGCTAAACACGTTATATATACATCAGCACCGCAGCTATACATTATCTTCATCTTTTTTAATTTCCATTGATTCCCAGCATAATCCAGGTCAACTTCTATGAATACAGTCTCGAATTTTCAAAGAACCTCCAGCTCATAAACAGCAGCATAACCCAAAGAAACCCAATTTGAAAATCCTCTCGCCGACTTAATCCACGATAATCTCGAGCTAATCCCTTTACAGGATCGCTCGCACTCAGGGTGATAAAGATAGACGGATAGTCCTCTCTCTCTCTCGGTGGAAAGAGAAAGCGAGGGCTCAAGCGCGAGTATGAAAGGGACGACAGGTGGAGAGGAGCGCGCTGGAAAAGGGGTAATAGATAGGAAGAGAGGCGTAGGTGGTCCGCGGAATACGAGATGAGAGCCTCCGACGACCGCCTTTAATATCCGCTGAGGCGCCTATATCCAAGACGCGCGATGAAAATTCGCTGCTCTCTCTCTCTCTCTCTCGACCATCCAATTCCGCGGAAGAGAGGGACACAGCAGTATACGCGAATTCGATTTTGTCGCGGCGCAGTACACATTCGTAAATGGCTCGACACTGTGTAGTAGCTGCAGGCGCTTTTTTGAAGATAAGACGCGCGATGCTTTTTGGAAAATTGCTTTCCGCATAGTTGTATCGACGCATTGAATTTTCCTCCGGAATGACGAAACGCACTACACGGAGAGTTTGAAGACGTGTAATAAAATTATTCCATAATACAAACTAGAGAGTCACTCCCTTATTCCATCCGCGATCGAGCTAATCGTCATTTGCCTCTTTCGTGGTGCGAATGCCATATCGGAAGAAGTTTCTAATGCGCTCTGATGCTTTGAAAAAAAGGAAGAAAATTCGCGATGTGGAATGGAGCGCATCGGCGCGCCTCGAATCGCCAATGGCCGGTTCGCGCTTGACGTCATACGCGGCGGCTTCTGGGAGAACACGCGCTGCCGAGTGTGTCCAGAGGTCTAATTGAGAGGAACCAAAGCCACTTGATTTAAGAACGACCTTGGCCCGGTTTGCCTTAGCCGCGCGCGAGTGTAAGTGAAACGACAAAAGTGGGTTATATGCCGTCGAGCGGCGTGTGTAACGATCTTGAGTTACGTATTATCTTAAGGTTCTTCTTGATGGTTATGCTCTGGTCCCCTGGGATTCTAAAGTGTGATGGGACTATTATGTTCCCTGAAATGCTTTTATTTTTCTCACGGATCCTGTGATCGGACACGCTTTTAAAATTTTCTTCGCTATAGATATCATAGACACCGAGTTAGTATGTCGTTCAAAAATATATACACCGTGTCTTTTTGAAAAATCGAATGAGCACTCTGTCAATTTTTGACAGTCCCGGAAATGGACGAAATACTTAAAGCATTCTATTCCTCTCGAGGAAAACGAATTTACTCTCTAAAAGTTAAATATATTCCTCATCAAAGTCGGCGACGTCGAATACTTCCCGATGGAAAAATACAAGCACTGCATCATCAGTGACGAACATCGGCGGGCAGAAAATGCATCGGTACCGCACAGTCTTGAAGGCTATACGCGATGTCTGCTCCCGAGAAAGCCTTCGACCAAACTTGAATCGAGTCAAGCCACGGGGGAAAATGTCGGGGGTAGGGGGAGGGGTAGCAAAGGAGCAAGAAAGAGAGAGAGAGAGGGGCCGAGAAAAAGAGCGAGCGCCGGAAGAAAAGTCAAAGTGGGAAAGAGAGCTGGCTCGGCGAATAAAGTGCCGGCGCCTCAATGGAAGGATCGTACGTAAAGTACGTGACTCGCCTTCGAGTCGGGCCGCACGAGACATCTTGGCTTCCCCCCCTGCAGAGAAAGAGAAGGGGGTCGAACGCTGCCGCGAAGAGAAATTACGCGCGGGAAAAGAGAAATTTCGATGGATTGCACCGATCTTTCGCTTATTTATTATTCCGCGCGTATTCGGACTTGCAAGCTCTCCGGCGGCGGGTTTCTCTCTATCGCGGATATAAAAATGTTTGCTGCCGGGGTATGGAGGATAACTTTGCGCTTTTTACGCTTTCGATTGGGACTCATGCATGTGAAGAATGTGAAACACGATGTATATATCCTTATACGAGTTTGTTCTTTTTTTCTGTTTCAGGTGAGTACCGATTGCCATATTCCGACAAGACGTTATACCGATAAGCCAGTATGTCGTAAGTGAAAATTCAAATTAACCAAGTCGAAAACGGCCGTCCAAGTAATAATCCCGTGAATCCCAAACATACCACAGCCAAGTCCTATAAGCACAGGTTAAAACCGGGAAGCCATAAGGGGGGTACGTACGAAAGCCGGAGAGGGTCGCGCATAGCAAATGGATCGACCAATATTTGGCGGGCTTTTGGCAAGCAATCAAACAAACAGGCCAACTCGATGTTCGGACTGGCTACGCATTCAACTCAGGTGTGTGTCATTTCCATTAGCACTCGCGGTGATTGTCTCGGTGCTGTTAACTCTGCGTCGTCTCGGTGTTGACAGCTCGGGTGAGACGTACGGTTGCTGGATTGGATGAAATATTTTATTTCTATAGGAGTCTTGATAGAGAACAGAATTCCTACTTGGTTTGGATGAAATTAACCGAGGTATTTATTTAGCCACAATAGAGCTCTTGCTGAAAGCTCGGGTTCTAGGAAAGCTCGTATTTGTTATTCTGCTTCGTATAATGTAATGGTAATTAGGTGTAATATTGCGCAGTGCGTGTATTCTGCTTTATAATGCGATGATAATTAGGTATAATATGTAATAGATTTAATTACCCAATAGTTTGTATTACAATACTTTAATGATGCACTAGAACATACGAGTAGCGTAAAGCATACTTCTCAAGAGTAATTTTACAATATTCTCCAGTTATCATGTACACAACGTAGCGCTGAATTTGCCATAAATTTTCAAAAACCTCTCAACTACCTTTCACCGTCCACCAGAGAGAGGGAGAGAGAACATTTTAAACGAGCCATCGCACACGCCGACAATTTCATCGCGCGAATTCACAACTCCATTAACAACGTAACACCCGAGCCACTATACGCTCCGGCCTAAAATTTTAATCAAACGATTCGCGCAACTGCAAAATATTTCAAAGCATCGCAGTGGGCAAAGAGTTAAAACGTACACACACACCGGCCGGAAATACTTCACTCGCAAAATAAAGCTAGGCGGCGCGCAATTCTATCCGAAGAGAGCATAAATCGCACCGACAACTGCCAGAGAGAGAGAGAGAGGGAGAGAGAGAGGGAGAAAGCGAGATAGAGAAAAGCGCACTGGCGGAGATATGATCGCTCGCTCGCTCGCTCGCGCTCGCTTTACGTATTAATGCTGGTTACTCTGACCCCGCCAAGCCACATAACTCACCGGCTGTGACCCATATCCAACTAATTTTCAGATAATTAATATTTTAGTCGCGGCTTTGTTACGCGCGAGTTAATTTCGATTTGGCCACGTTTCAGTTTCCCTCCCTCTCTCCCTCTCTCTATCTATCCCACCGACGTTTTTGCCGTCGCTTCGTCGTTGCAGCCGGAAAGTTCGCGATTCTCGCGCTCGGCCGCGCGGTTAAGCTGTTACTCGCTGCGGCTGCTGCTGCATTTGTACGCCTAGTGCGTGCATAATTTATTTCGGGCTCTTTCTCCGAGAGAGACTCGTTTCGGAAATTACGAGCGCGAACGGCCTGCTACTCGGGGAAAAAGGAAGAGATCGAGCGCGTGTGTATGTGTGTGAGAGCTTGAGGTGGAGAGAAATTTAATGACGGAGGAAATGGCCGGGAAAAAGGATCAGGAATGCGAACGCTAATTACTTTTGATAATTGACGAGGTTTTCGGGAGAGGAGGAGAGGTTTGGCTGATGAGACTTTGGTATATACTGGATGGTGCAATAAACAATTTTTAGTAAACGGAAGTAAAAGTTGAGAAATACAGCCGACTAGGCAGAAAAGAGAACGCGGTTATAACGTTCGCAATGTAATGAATAATTAGCCTTTTGACAAATCAAGGCGCCGGCGCGTTGAAATATGCTCGAGGGTAGAATATTTTCCAACTCGTTTTCCCAGTCTCTTGTTCCTTTATACCTATATAGCTGCGATGGTTACTGTCAGTGCTTTGACGAGACGATGAACCGAATTTTATTTTTTAATTTTGCCGCTTGTTAACTCTGCATCGCCAACTTTTATAATTACGGCGAAAATTAGGAGATACACATGCACCTGATAAACGCGAACGGAATATATGTCAAAGAGTAGTTTAGCTGGGTTTTGTCGAGCTAAAGGATGAAAGTTGAAATGTTAATTTGAACGATCGTAATGAGCTTTTTATCCAAGCATTATATCAAAGGTATTTTAGAAAGGCACAAACAGCACTAATTTCGCTATATACTCGATGAAAAGCTCCTTTCGATCAAGATGTCGCAGTTCTCCAAAATTCTCTTCCCTAATTCGCTGTAATCGCGAATTCATGATCCGTTTGCAGTCCTTCTCATCTACTCAGTACCGAACCTCACGGTTAATTATTCTGTGATTACACAATACCAGTTATATCACCAGAATCCATCCAGTGAAAGCCATAAAAAAAGACATTACAAAAAAGCCTTCATATTATTCGTCCGAATAAAACTTTCCCAACCAAACTACATAACAATCTCTCATCGCACGACTATATCCAACTCGGCAGTATCGATGAACGCACCTCGGTCTAGTTTCCCCACTGATAATGTCACGCGAGCTGAGAGAGTGAGAGAGAGTTTCAAAAACCATATGCTTCCTGCTCTCCAGAGCTACAAATACGATCTCTCGTAAACGCGGCCGTAGTTGTATAAGCCAGTGCGGTAGGCGCGACTCGCGAGGATTTCGCGCAGTCGTTGCAGTTTAGAACTGGAAGTGCGATATTCCCCGGCGCTCCTCAACTTAATCACCATTCCACTTGGCCCCTGCACTACATACTCCGGCGCAACGAGTCGCTATTTTCAAATACGTCGCTGTTATTTATTTATACTTTTTTTTCTAATACTTGAAAAAATAATTTAGCATTTAGCTACAACAGTTATTTGTTTGAAAAATTCTAACCTCAAAATCTAGAGGTCGCAAAAATGTAGCTAATATTGTATTAGTAGGTATGTAGAAGACAAAATTTTGATTCGAATTAACCTGTACAATCCGCGTTTCGATTTCGCTATCACGGCACAACATCTATACTCTCTCTCTCTCTCGGGGATAATGTCTTTTTCGACGTCCTGAAATATTCCACGCGGGGAATCACATTCTCGGCGCGCTACCGCCGCGGATTTCGAGAGATCGTGCCTCGCGCAAGTAGAGAGAGAGGGAGAGTATACGGAAATTCTGGGGCCGAGCGTCTTCGCGTCACCAGGAAATGGCGACCGTTTCCTCCCCGTGGCCTCCTACCGCCGACGATTTAACTACGCAGTGGCTCTCAGCTTGACTCTCTGAGAATGGAAAATGCATTTTTTTTCGTGGTAGGAAATAAAGTCGTCCCTTCTTTTTTTTTTGAGAAATAATGTGCGGGAACTTTCCGACTTAATTTACAGGAACTGGAATAGGAGTAATTTAAAAAAAAAATACTTTTTTTATATTTCGAACTAAACCGATATACGCACGAGAAGGAAGCTTTATTATCGATGAAGGCGGGCGGCTCGAGATTAAAAATAAAAGTTTTTTCAGAGTCCGGTAATTCAGTGGACATTCCGGCTGCCGAAGCGAATTGATTAAACTATTCCCATAACTAAAATCATAAATTATACATCACTTTGGAAATTTTCGCGCGTAGCCGAATGAACGTCCAAAAGTTCGGCAGCAGCAGCAGCAGTAGTAGTAGCGCCGCCGCCGGTGCTCGTTTCAAAACTGACATAAGACAGTTACAGCTCATAAACCCATAACTCGCTATCTCTCTTCCTCGCCGCCTTCAAGTTGTACAAGTGTTCTCCTCTCCTCGAGTCAGTCTCTACTCGACTTTTCTCGTTTTCCTTTATTCCTTGCAGTGAAGCGCGGCCGCAGCGCGTTGTCTTTTTTTTGCCTCTCCCGCGGCAAATAATTTTGAGACTTGGAACTTTCATTTCTGGCGCTGCGTACGCGTAGGAGAAGAAAAAAGTATCAATTTAATTTTATGCTCTTCTCGTGCTGAAGAAATAGATGAAATTCAATTACAGCCTGTAGTTAAAAAATATACGATCCAAAAGTTTCCTTTTCAGATGAGAAAAAAAAACATTTACTCCAAAGCACTCTCTCTCGATTCATGCACACACACACACATACGCCAACAAAAAGAAAAGCTCTCATTCTCATAAGCAGCCACAACAATGGAAGCAGCGGTATCCCAGTCATAACGACACCACTCTAGCAGTCCCCGAACTTCTCGCGACTACTACGTATACAGCGCATACCCTCGACGGTGGCATTGCATTATGCAGCGCCTCTCTCTTGACGTGCGCGAATGCATAATGCAGAGCGACGCGCACACTTTGTACATTGACATCGGATATTAGAGTAACGATACCCGACGATATTTCCGCGAAATTTGAATCGCCCCACTTCGGCCGCCGCACGCGCCGACTTTCAAATGCCACACCACGAGAGAGAGCGAGAGAGCAAGATCTTCTTTTTCTCACGCGCGAGCGGCGTCTTTTAAGTGGAAAAGTTTTTTCGATTTTTATGTGCGCGTACACGCGACGGAATGGCAAGGATGCCGCGCTTCCTGACGAATTATCGATTTTTGTTGCTACTACTGCTGGATTTCGGAATCTATCGTTATTTTTTATTCGCAAGAAACTCGATACACAGCGTAGCCCACTCGATAGATAAACGCAAAGATTTCGCGGCTGAATGGAAGCGACCCAGAATGTTTTAACATATGTATCACGACATTGTTTTCCTTTCACTTTTTTCTCTCTCTCTCCCTTTCCATCCGCTCCGTCGTCGTCTTACGCGATGCTCTATATATATATACATGTATACATCAAGCCCATCTCGATCTCCGGGCGCTCGCCAATGTTTGCCCTCGTCTTCCGGCCTTTTGAGGCCAACCAGCCAGTAGCAGCAGCAGCGACGGCGCAAAAAAGCAGAGGCAGAATTACGGAAGGGAGATAAAAAGGCCCCGGGCTAGCGGTGGAATAAAACGAAAGACAGATTGTGTAAAACAAGGTGGATAGCTATGTGTTGAAGGAGAGCTGCTGCTGCTGCTGCTACAAAAGCGAGAATCGAAGGGTCAGGTTAGGTAGACACTCTGGAAGGGAAATGTTCGAGTTTCATGCTAATTTTTTTGCCGCTACTGCTTCTTCCTCGTCTTGTCGCTCGAGAATTAATTAATAGGCTAAAGAAAGGGGAGCGAGCTTTGAAGCAGATGTTTAAGTAGATAAGGGCGAGTTTAGTCAGACTGGCAATTAGCGACGTGTATATCAACAATAGGAAATTATACTCAATCAGGATCATATTTACAAAGTTTAAAATAAACGCATCGAAATAGATGTCTGCCATCGTGACTTTCTAAAATTAGCCAATTATTCTTTCCACCAGTTCAATCCTCCGTACAGAGAAACAGACAGCGTATAACGAAATACCTCTCTCTCTCCCTCCCAAAACACCGAACTCAGTGTCTCAGCAGCAGCGCCTTGGGCTATCGGCTTCCGCAGCAGCACGACAAAGACCCAACCACCAGTACTAACACACGTATAGAGAGAGAGAGAGAAGTGCAAGAGCAGTGCGACGCTAAGCTAAGTTAGTCTGATTTGTGCAAACTCGGGAGCGGCGCTCGTTTGCTCCTGCACCTCCTCCTCCTCCTCCAGCGAAGCTCTGCCGAGACGATTTCATATTCATCGACTTACAGTTAATTACGGTATTACTCGACCCCACGCCGCGTCTAACCGAAAACTCTGATGACCCAGCTCTCTCTCTTTCTTTTGCCGTGTTTGTCTTTTTGCGTGGGCCTCCTTTTAATCTCTTTTAAAGTTTTCAATTTCACGGGAAACTTGACCGGCCGAATCGAAGGGTATAAAGGCAAAGAGGATTTCCGCTTTGTTCGCGTTTTCATAAGGGACGAGGTGAGGGATTTTTTTTCCTAGTATTCTAGCTTACATTTT
This sequence comes from Cecidostiba fungosa, assembly GCA_900474305.1. Taxonomy (NCBI): domain Eukaryota; kingdom Metazoa; phylum Arthropoda; class Insecta; order Hymenoptera; family Pteromalidae; genus Cecidostiba; species Cecidostiba fungosa. Next base: position 139,959 of record UCOJ01000179.1, on the reverse strand, counting down.
TTCAGTGGGTTTTGAAATTCGAGCTTGTGTGTTTGATCATCTGTGAACACGGGTGAGAGTTTCGAATATGCACTTTTGGAAGATTCAATATTAACTGTAGTGTTTCGTTATCTTTGGCTGACAAGTTGAATTCGAAAAGGCTAAAGTGCATGGGAATACGAATCTTTGTTCAAACATTGTCAGTCAATTCTTTTTACGCTGGATCAATTTTCCGAGAAAGTTTTTTGATCGTTTGAAGTCCTTTTCAAAGTTGAAGAGTTTGTTTGCATTAACTTTCCCGGCTTTTGAACTATTAGGTTCAGCGTTTATTTTCAACTTCTTAAAATTACGGTCTACATGGGTAGCTTGATTTTGGTAAAAGAATGCTTTACAAAGCTTACGGGTATTTTTGTTTATATCCTCATTATTATTTTACATAAATTTTTCCCGTCATAAATACACACGCCTTTCATGTTTTTCAAACGAATTCTACAGCACTTTTGATAATTAAAAACGTTGTACAATATTTTACGCTCTTCATACACATGATATTCATTATTTTAAAATTCACAATCAAACTTTTTTTTTCATTAAACATTTTCGACCACAGAATTTTTCGTTCCATCCATATTAAAGTTCGAAACTTGGTCCGTGTGTTAACTTTCCGGACTTTTAAATTTTTGTATGTTCAACGCTGGCTTTTTGTAAAAAGTCTTAAAATTCCGGCGCTCTCATTTCCGATAGCTAATATTTTGAAATGGGAGTTTCAGAAGCACAAAATTGCATGTTTTGTGTATGCGTTTGGCAAACAGTAATCTTTAAATATTGAAATATTGATTTTCCGCCAGCTATATTTGCCCTTTTATACTTCTGTCGATGGCTCGAACGTGCATTTTACATTATTAATAAATCATGAATATTGCTTTTAAAAAGTGTTTCACGACACGGAAACTATAGCAATTCTCCGCAAATAACTACTCTTTGTTCTAACATTTGCCAGCCGATATTTCCAGGCATTTGTAATTTAACATTTTTCTGACATTTCTCATCAACTGCAATCTAATATCAATCTATAATTAAGTAATCTTGTATTGATTTCTTGTTACAGTACGATTATAAAAAAAAGCCAAAATGAATAAGTATATATTTACACTAAAAATGCTACTATACTATCAACCATAAACAGTTAGAATCGTGATTAGTCAGACGACCGAAGATTTTTCGTGTCTTCAACTCACACAATGACGTCAGAACATAACACAGAAAACTTTATTTCAAGCTCCATTATACACTACGCATTTTACGATTACCCAACGCCAATCTTTTCCTCATAAAAAAAAACGTCGAAATCGACGCAGCGTCCCCTTAATTAAAAACAAAACAACGTTTTCTCTCTCTCTCTATTTTACTCTTCTTCCACATCTCGCTCTAGCGTTTCGATCGCGGCTCGTCGTTGCATGAAACTTCGCTGTTCTACCTCGCGTTCCTTTTTTTCCTCTCGTCTCTCTCTCTCTCTCTTTTTCACTCGCGCGTGCCTTGCTCCACTTCTGCGCTGTGCGCGATCGGCTCGCGCTTCTCTCTGTACACACCCCCTCTGTGTGTCTATCTATATCTATATCAGACGTGTATATCTATATACAAGCGCGACGCTGCCGCACAAAAAGCGCGTACCAAGCAGACATTTAAATTCAACGACACGTAGCGGCGAGGTTGATGCAACTGAGATTTCTCCCTCTCTCGGCTTTTTCCCTCGGTTGCTTTTCTCTCTTTGCGCGCGAGCGAGCCTCGTGTTCATGCATCCCGAGGAAATTGGCGAAATCGAGGAAAAAGCGTAGACAACAATCGATATTCCTTCTTTTGCAGATGGAAATACTGACACTGCAAAAGTTCGTTTGGTTTGCGTTTTTTCTTTTGTTTCTACGGTGGAAGGCTTGCGGGTATAAGAGCCGCGAGAATTATATAAGCTTTTTACTTATTTCTTACTCTCCTCGGTATATATTAGAGATTCTCGTTTTATCTGTGCTTAGAAAAAAAGAGAAAAATCCAATACCATAATTCTCCGATTATTTTATATCATCGATTCATGGTATAATCGATATTATTAATCCTGGCACGCATCGCAAAAAAATCCCTCTAAGCTAAAAAAAAATCCTCGAACACATCCACGCTCTCGGCTGTAAACTCGCGGGCCTCTGCTCCGCTCGCAAAATCGAAAACTCGTCGCTCCGCTTGGACCGAAAGGTGTTTACGGCTCGCGCTGCAAATAGCTTTTCCCTGCAGCAGCAGCAGCAGCAGCAGCAGCAGCGCAACAATGCAAAAAATAAAATCGCGATTAACTCGTCTCGAGGCTCCGGCGGCGCCGCCATAAAAGCGAGAAATCCATTAGAAGATTCATGAGAGGACGCTTCGATTCGAGCCGACGAGGGCCTGCGCGGAATTAAGCCATCGGGACGCGAGCTGCAATGAAAGAGGAAGCTGTAAAATCGCGAAGAAATGTACGGAGGTCTGAGAGGGTTGGTTGTAAAGTAGAGGCAAAAGACGACGGGGAAATACCGGGGACAAATCAGCTGTGTCAGAAGAAACTGTAATGAAAAATTATTGTTGTCGACGGTTCTTCAAACAAATAGGGTGTGTTATATAAGAGTAGGAGACGGCAATAGGATTTGCAAAAGCCATTATATTTTAGAGAATGGCTCGGGTAAAAGCTAGGAATGCAGACAAATTTAAGGAATATAACTAAAATAGAGAGACAGAGCCGCTCGAGGTGGAAGAAAAAGCTCCGGAGCTTTGCGTCGGAAGAAAGAGAAAGTTCGATTCCACTGTCTAGTTCGCTTCTAAGCGAGGAAGCTTGCGCGCCGGGAAAATCGACGAGGGCTGGATAAAGAGATAGGAAAGAAAGGAAGAAGGAGGGATGAGACGCGCGGGAAACGTCGTCGGACTTATTTGTCGCGACGCAAATTTATTTTCTCGCCGAAAAAGCGCTTCACCCTCGCCTTCTCTCTCTCTCCTTTATACAAAAAGCTCGGGCTGATGCTCTTTCGCTCGGCGAGAGCTTTATCGCACTCTATTGCTCCGAGTTATACATTTCCTCTTTTTATTATTTGCAAACTCGGTGCACCAAAGCTATTATATATTATTACATAATAATCCCTATCGATCGGTCCTCCTTAAAAGCATCGAAAATTCTCTCCGTCTCGAAATTGATTTTTCATTCGGAACGCTGTTCGCTCAGCTCGACAAATCACGGCGGCCCGATGTAAAATGGACTTTCTTGCCGGACACCGGCGGCGGCGGCGGCGGCGGCGGCAATCGGGCGCTTGTGCGATCCAAGGCGTTTTAAGTAGGGCCACAAATCACAAACACACAGGAGGGACGGAACACACGGACGGAAGTCGGAAGGCTTCGACGCGGACAGTCGTCTAATCGCAGGGCGCCCCTTTCTTTCTCCGCGGGCCCCTATCTGCTCGTGTCCTGTCCGAGTGGCTAGATTAATAGGCGGGCATTAGGCCGGCAGCTTGTACCACACACGACTAGCCTGGCTGGAAATTCGTTTTTGGCGAGCACGAGCTGCGCACTCAAAGGCTTTTGTGAGCCTCGATTCCCAGATATCGCCTGAGGGAGAGTTTTGTCAAAGCCTGGCTTGAACAAGGCTGTTTATTAACTTTTACAATAGGTGCCAACTCCTGGGATATTTTTTCATCTACAAATGCCCGACACGCATTTAACTATACTGTTTTCAAAAGTTTTATTTCTTCCTTTGTATAAGGTATCAAAGACAGCAACAAAGCCGCGTAATAGCAAACACTTGTAGCTCGTCAGAAGCACACTTTCGCTGCTGCATAGCCCCAATCCAGGAGATTATTAAATAAGCGCAACGACACGAGCTCGCCTTAATCGCGAACAAAGATAACCCCAGAAGCAACAAATATAAAACCCAAGAGAGATAGGGCTGGTAGTCTCGTCACAGCAGCCGCGGGCTTTAATAATGGAATTACAGAATTTAACGCGATTAGCCGCGGCTCTCGGCGTAAACTCGTCGAGAGCTCTCTCTCTCTCTCTCTACAGGCGCGATCAATGCCGGAATACCTCGCGAGGCTTCCGCGTGTATCGCGTAGCTGCGCCGAGGAATGTCGAGGCGCCTCTCTCTCTCTCTCTCTCTCTCTCGCAAGCTTCTTCTTCTTTTGGAGGCCCCGGGATTCCTAAGGCGTCTTCCAGGCTTTGATGGATTTTTTCGTAGTGGGGGGAGAATGCGTTTGTGCTTTGATAGGACCCCGACAAATGTTGCAAACTTTTATCGACAATCTGCTGGAGGTATATATATGATTTTGTGAGGGGAAAAAATCGTTTTTGGCATTCATTAATTTCTCTCGTATTCCATCATCCCTCAGGTGTTCCTTAAAAAAAATGAGCACCAGCATGTATTAATCCCGATCGCGTCGAGCGCACGCAGTGTATATATACAGCAAAGGGAACGTCGTCCACGTATACGGCTATACCTAGGGTCGTACAGGTCGCGTGTGCAGCGGCATTAAGTGGCCGCACGTACGTACGCGTGGGGCTTCGGGCTTGTCTGCATGGACATTAGGCTAATCGACTGCTTCCGAGCTACGACTCCGAAGGATGCCAAGAGAGAGAGAGGGAGAGAGTCAGGAGGTAAGGAGGGATCGGGACGATCGATGATAAGAGGCGCTTCGATAAATAGGTTTCGCGCTACGGCCAAGGGGTGTACCGTGTGTAACGAGCGTTTACCACGGTGACACGGATTTTACCTTGGCTGATCTATTGCCGGCGTTTCCGAGACGGTGATTAGCTCGGTTTTGAGCTCTACCGCTTTTGTCGAGCTGGCTGCATTTGTTTGGGTGTTTAATTAGTGCTTTTGAGGTGGATTTGATGTTGCGTAATTTTAGCTTTGCTCACAAAGTTACATTCGTCATTTTCTCAATCTATGTGGGCTTAATCTATCGAACGGTGAAACCCTTTGCATCTATTTCAAAAGAATCCTCGAAGCACTTGAGAGGAATGGGAGATACAAAAAAAGGAGAGGCAGCAAAGAAAGCCATTATACCACTGTAGACGCAGCGACACAGCGAGAGAAGAGACGCAAAGAAGGAAAACGTACCCCAGTACACTCTCTTCCGTTACATAATGTAATTACATTTTTGTTAATAATTCACAGACCGCGCACGCGAGCTCTGCCGACTATTTTAGTCGTGCATTAAATGAATTTATCTCCCTCTCTCTCTACCTCCGCGGATGAAAGAAGCGTTAATAAAGGCACGCGAACGCGTTTCTCTTACTCTGTCTCTCTCACCAGGTCTTTCTTCTCGCGCCGCCTCGTCTGTCTCGCACAGGCACGTGCCAAGGGACCCCACGGAATTCGCATTTAAATAATGAACGTAAACACGCGTTGCATCTCGGATGTGTATCTCCGCGATGCGCCTCGAGCTGTATGCAGATGCCTTGCTTAGGCTTACTCGAGGAATTAGAGAAGTTCTTGGCTTTTCTTGGAAAATTCGTACTTCAGAGAGATAATTGCAGTCGTTCTGGAGAAATCGCGATACGTACATTTGAAAATGTATATAATCACGCACAAATCGTTAACGGCAGCTTTAAGTTTCTTTACCTACGCGTCGCGTGTAATTATTCAAACAGCAAGCGTATACCCTTACTTCTGCACATTTTTTACGCCCACAGATAAAGCTCCTCCAGACCGTGAACCCACATCCAGCCTCGATATTCCTCTCTCTCTCTCTGTCTCTCTCTCTCTCTCTTTTTCCCGCAGAGAAAGCAGCAGCTCTTCTCGCTCTGATCGCTCTGGGATCTCGAGCGAAAGGCCAACAGAGCCAGGGAACAAAGGCTTCATCCCTCCCCACGTGTACACGCCACCCCCCGAGCTATGTATATCCCTTACTCTCGCTTTGAATAAGTCGCTCTCACGATCCAGGAATTAATGACGCGCGACTGCTGACCGCCGGACTTTTTTTCGCTGCTCGATGTAGTCTTGGAAGGATATCTCTGGGCTCTTGAACTTTCGGTCGATCATCACTTTACATTGTTTCGCGTACTACACTTTGCATATTTGTCGGATACCCTTTTTTTCTCTTTCTCTCTGACGGCCGTCGGGGTAGAAGTAGGTCGTCGACCTTTCGAGATGTGCCGCTCTTCTTATTATGTGACTGAGATAATCTTAAAATGGTGCGTTTAACATTGACGACGAGTTTTTAATCGTCGAAACGATGAATTCCAATTAGCACGTACCACAAAGAGTAAAAGGAAAACTCGGAGGGATCGATTAGTAGTCATTGCTAAGTGACGCCGTTAATCGAAACACGCGAACAATCAATTTCCCCTTAAAAACCCTCGTAACCTTTCCTCTGCTCTGACTATCTCTCTCCCTCTCCCTCTTTCACATCCCTCGTCCAACTTTATCTCCCTTCTTCAGGCGAAAAGTTTATCGGCCAACAAAACACTTACGGATTCGCAGTCCGACTCTTAATCCCGCGGTACACGAACCGCTATACACGTTCACACAGACCTCTAGAGAGAGAAAGACAGAGAGACTAAAGCCTCCGAATTCAAAAATTCAAGTCGCGCCTCTCTCGGAGATGCGGTAGTGGTGGCGGTGTGGGCCTCTCGCCGTGTTCCAATAAAGTTTCAATTAGACTCGGCATCCTGCCGGGGAATAAAATCGAGAGAGGAAAAGGGAAACAGTGGCGCCACTCGATAGATTGTTATCCGTATTTACGCTGGCTGCGCGTCGGTGTGCACGTCCGGCGCTCTCTCTCTCTCTCTCTCTCTCTCTCTCTCTCTCTCTCTCTCTCTGTATTATTGCCGACGCTGTGCATGAAGCCGAAAGAGAGAAAGCGCATCCTCACGCTCTGATTCGACGGGGTGAAAGGGTAAGGGAGTGAGAGCGAGAGGAGAGAGAGAGAAGTATAACTCACAATGCCGGCGAAGGTTCGCAGAGAAAGGCAGAGAGAGAGAGCGAGAGAGGGAGAGAGAGAGAGAGAACAGACACAGCCTGGCAGTTAGAGGCACGTGAGCGGCATTCTTGATACCCTCACATATTCTAACCAACCGAGAAACCTACACCCCTTGTACCTACGACCCTGTCTCTCTCTCTCTCTCTCTCTCTGTCTCTCCCTCTCCTTTATCTCCTTTTCTTCCGCTAGCCTGCTTCGGTATCTGTCGGGGATCCCACCTATTTCCTTCACTTACGTGTGGCTAGTCTCTCTCTTTCTGTGTCTGTATGTGTGCAGGTCTGGCTAGTCCAGTTGAAAGTCTCCGAGGTCCTTTTTTGTCGGCCCTACTGCATAGGTTTGCACGCCCGCGAGAGGCATTTATACGGCTGAGGGAGCTTTTTCAAACGTACAATTCTTGCTACCGACGATGGACTGTAATTTTAGATCCTGGCTTTTATTGCTTAATTTCGAGAATCATTATAGTCCTATAAATATATGCGCGACTCGATATATACAGCGCCGTTTCTCTCTGCAAATTGATTTGGGATTCGCGTACACACGTATCGACGAAGTTTCAACATTTTCGATTACCTTCTATTATCTAACTTTGCCGATATTTCGAATTCACGATTGCGAAATATCACTGCCATTCAGGTTCAAATCTCTTTACACCATTGAACTCGCAATAAACCGAGCGCACAATTGCTGATTTTCATTCCCCCGGTCACATGCTGCTCGGATGAATTATATTTGTTAATCTTGCCTGTTTCGATATTATTATTGTAATCATAGCGCTCTACGAGCTTTCCACATTTAATCATTCCGAAGATCGATGTAATTATCCAATTTTACGCGTTAGCTATTTTGGGTTGAACGCATTAACCTGGTGCTTTTCAACGCAGATTGCATCTAAAATTTAATATTTAATGCCTTAGCGTAAAAGCGTTCACATATGTTAGTATTTGACTACTAATTACTGATGAAAGTTTTTTTTTTCATAAAAAGGCTTCCATAATCTTTTATTACCTCTTAGTACCCTTTTTTCTGCCTCTTGAAACAGTAGCAAAGCCGAATGGATGCCAACAGTCTCAATTTAAATATTTAACTAACTGTTTTTAACTTTTAATTAAAACCGGCCTAAACATATTTGAATCGCAAGGGCTGCGCGCGAAGCTATGCATTTAATTTGAATATTTTATCAAATTAAAACAATCTGCTGTCACAACTACAGCCATTTTTCCCATTACCATATATGAATCAAGAAAATTTTTCAGAGTGAAAAGTTGAATTTTTAGCATTTCAAAGTTAAAACTATTTCGACCCGTGTACAATTTTCTTTTTTTCCCCCCTGATTTTTTGTGTCTCTGATACTTTTTCTTTTGACATCCTAACTTTCTCATTTATTTTTTCTAGTTTCCTCCCAACTTTTTTTTACTTCCCTCTATGTCCATTTTCTGTCTTTCCTCCTTTTGTCCTACTACATTCTCTTTCTTTGCCGGCTACTACAACATAGTGATTATTCAAAGCTATAATATTGTTTGAAATTCAGCACGAAATAAAACGTGCAAAGTATTTATACGTGCATCCATTCTAACGACACTTTTTCAAAGCAAAAAAGAAGAGCAGACAAACCCGATCTCCAGCCGGATTAGATTTGCGCAGCAAACAATTGATCCAGAATTAAAGACTACCCTCCCATCAACTTTCTCTTTTTCTCCCCTTGACTCTCGAGAGTCGGGATCGAAAGCTCACCGGGTGCGTATTGTGACGGGACATTAATTAAGGCAGCGCGTCGCGCAGTTGTCCTCTCTCGGTGCTTGTTTTTCGGCTGTTGTCGCGATTAAAGTGAAATTTTAATGGACGCCGCATCCGACGGCTTGCTCTTTCTAATTATGGATGGTGCAATTAGCAGTCGTGGAATTCGTCGAGCTGTCGAGAGACTACGTGATTTTGCGAGGATTCGAAGCCGAGGGAAACGAGTCAACGTTTGGGAAGACCTATTTGTGGATTGAAAAAAAAGCTTTGATTTATTTAAACTTTTGCAGTAGTAGCATAAAAAAATGATTGATTAATTGAATTGGCAATCTTAACGCAGGATAATTTGAGAAATACAAGCATCGATTTCTTATCTTTGTTTTTGACAACAATGAGAGCAATATCAGCATAAATCAGTGATCTGAATCGGAAAGCGACGAGCATTTTCTTACTCGAAGCATAAATTCCCTCGAGGTACTCCTTTCCACAAATCATGCTCGAACTATTTATTTGTATCGCGATAATAAAGCGCATCGATCGGGACACAATGAAGTGTATCTTCGAGTTCCAGAGCCGAGCACGAATACTTGATTGTTATGGTTATCGATTCTCTAATTGACGCGCAAAAAGTTAACAATGACACCGAAAGCAACAAACGCAATATTTCTTTTATTCGCAAATTGGAACTTTTTCTATTCTACGATTTCAGTCAGTTTCTACAACAGATTTACAATAATAAATTTGTATATAATACAAGTCTATTGTTATCGTTAACTCGATTCGGAATCGCGTCAAAATCTATTAATCACACACAGCCAGTAGTAATTCCAGCAGTGCAAACACACGCACTGCATCAGCTCGACACAGCGACAGCGTGAAAATAATGCAACGAAAGCTCGAGCGAGAGGTAGACGTATAAAGATTAGATAAACCACGACGGAGAGATCTCGAGAATGAGCTGCTGCTGCTGCTGCTGTCGGATAATTCAGCACCGAGAGCATAGGGAGTGTTTAACCGCAAATAAACACAGGATTTCGGCGAAGAGCCAGCAGCAGCCTCGAGAGCGCGCGCGCGCGAGTTACAAACATAATATATATAAAGAGGATAATACGTAATCCTTCCTGCATACACGTGAATTCCGGGTCATGCGTGTACACATAGGCTCTGGCTTCGTTCATCCACACAACGACTCGAATTTATACGCGGGTATGTATACTCAGAGACTCGTATAGCCTCGCATGTATATACCGAGAATGGCGGGAAAATCAAACTAGTTGCAAAGAAAGATACTCGGGGTAAATAGCGCTAACAATATGCTCAATCTCGCATCAGAGAAAATTAATGTAAAAAAAAGTGAAAGAAAGCGCCATCCGCGTAATTGCGACCGTGACTAAAGCCCCATACAAATACGGCAGCCGGAATTACATAAGCGCGCGCAATTACCATCCGGCGCAAAAAAGCCGGCGCACGTACGATCGCGTATTTAAATACACGTGTGCAAAGTCGAGCGTGTATTTCCGTCCTCACACATACACACACGGGGGGTGAGAGTAGTAGCATAGCGTGAGGGTCGTTCTTATGCATCTGCGACCCAACCTAACCCTATATGTATATACGGCTACGGTAGCCCGGGAGGTATGAGGTAACACTGTTACTCGCTCGGCCGCTGCCGCTTCGTGTATATGTATGTATGTATATAACGGAGCTTTGATTTTGCCCGGCGCTTCGATCGTTCCCCTCAATTAATCGATAATTAAATAAATACCGGTCGCGAGCTGCGCGTGCGCGTTTCGATAGCATGTATATCCCTGCGGTAGTGGAAAACCGAGAGAAAATAGACGCCGAGATTTTCGAAATTTTCCTTTCATTCCCCGAAATAACTAGAATTTTTGTAAACAACCTACGAATCTTCCAAGCTTAGAAACACATGAAGCCAGAGAAAAGCTCGATCCTCTATACATCCACAGAGGTGGTCCCGAAACAACCGCTGAAAACTACGGCCCTCTCTCAGTCTTTTTTCCAAGTAAATCCATCAATTTGAAATGCAGGCACGAGAGGGAGAGGTGATGGCATTCGCCGGGTCGTTTTCCAGCTCTGCGGGAGAGATCCGAGCGTTCGGACGGAGCACTATAGAATGCATTGAATCGCGCCGAAATAAAAACAGTCCTTTGAATGTTTTATATAGACCGAAGAGAAAGAGAGGTTCAGAGCGTACACACCTCTATGTGGCCGGAAGGTTGAAGGAAGCAAGGAGGAAAGACCGCTCCGAGGAAGATGGAAAGAGCAGAGAGGATTTGGGGGTTGCGAGGTGATGAAAGAATGGAGGGCTTGTTTGTGAGTAATGTGTTAATTTTCGGGTTGTTGTTCTGTGTTTGAAAATAAAATGGTACAGTTGAGGGATGAAAAAAACAGTTTAAGCCAAAAAAGTGAGCATTGGGCAAAAAAAAAATTGTGCAACAAGATTCTCGCCAGAGAAAGTGAAAATGCGACAGCTTCAAAGATAAAAAAAATGCTTAGCAACCGTCTGCAACTCTCGGAGTGGGATGTGAACGAAAAAGGGCGTACAGAGAGAGAACACGAACAGAGTGAGAGCGAGCAACAGACCAAACAAAAGGTCTTGTTCAAAAAGAGCCAAAAGCAAAAAGCCCAGTCGTGGTGGTGAAAGATCAAAGACAATCAGAGCAAAAGCTCTGCCAACGATTCAAAAATTTTTTCGAAAAGACCTCGACACACCTGTAAAACAGAGCTCGAATTATTAAGCCGAATTTCATGAAAGTCGTTGGACGTAACGTGTGAAATTCCTGCGAGCACCAGGGTGTAAAAAGGACACAAAGCCAGTTTTATTCCGATCTCTTTGCTATTCTTTATTTCGGCTTTCATCGAGAGCGATACTATTACGCTCTCTCCGAAAGATATCGATTTTCAAAAATAAAACCTGCTAGTTGTAAAACTTTTTTCTTCTCCGGCTTTCTTCGTATATCAACGCGTACAATGTGACTCCCGTTCCATTATGACGGATGAATTTTTCTTGCTTACGCAATATTTCCGCTCATTTTTTGCCTGAATTTTCAAAAATCTCTCAAATTAATTTGATGGATCCCCAACCCAACTGGGAACCCTTGCCATCGACACAAAAGGCGCAAAAATGATACCCACCCATTTTCCGCTCGCATTGTTACACTTTTAGTTGCGCCCTCTCAATTTCCGCTCAGTCAACACGCACTCCCGATTCCTCTCTCTCTCTCTCTCTCTCTCTCGCAGTTGCGATGGCGAATTGGCGAATATTTGCTCTTTTTTTTCGCCGGCCGAAATGCCCGCGTGTACGCGGTAAATAGAAGTATGTAAATGGAGAATCGACGGGACGCTGCGGGAACAACTATGTGTGCGTGTGTGGGTGTGTGCTTGGGGGCAGGCGAAAAAAAGGGGGATATATCGAGGGAGAGAAACGAAGGCCACCGACGATGCCGTGAAATCTATTAAAGCTGACCGATGGTTCATTAAAAATCCGTGGAAGAGGCGATGATGGTTCCTGCCTTATGGAATGGAAGTTTTACAAAATTAAATTTTTTACTGTATTTTAATCTGTTTACAATGTTAAATTTTGAATACGATAAGACAATTTGCTTCTTGTACAGCTTCATGAAAACTCACGTTGATTCGATCTAACATACAACTGAAATCGAATTGACCAATAAATTAATTGATTAAAGGTATAACATACTCTTGAATTTCGTTTATCAATAGAGTTAACAAAAATTTCATCCCTCAAAAAAATGAACTCATCCTTTTTTGCAAACCCGGGGCCTCCAAAAAGTAGACAACACCCAAAGCTCGCAAATATAAATTATCCCCTCGCAGCTAACCGCGAAATAATGAAATAACGTTTGTCGGAAAAATCAAAGGACATCCTGTCGCGCCGAGGGAAATGAGAAAAACAAAGAGGCGCACGTGCGCGTGCGGACAGGAACACATCTACCTACGCCTGTAAATACCCCGTCGGTCACCTACACACAGTCCCTCTCACTCTTGCAAACTCCGAAACCCAAGCGGCGGGTTACACACACCGGTGGTGGTGGTGGTGGTGGTCCAGCACGGGCATTTAAACTTGCATTATTTACTTTAAATTTCATTCAACGCGCGCGGACACGCTTTGCGGAAAGTTAGCCGCCGGAAACTGCGCGGCTACACTGCTTTTCCGTTCGCGATTACCGGATAACGACACGACTACGAGGCGGCTCCGGTGTGTTATATGCGCGTCGGCCTCTCGACTTTGTGCAACGAGCTTTTCAATAATAAATTCGTTAACCCATGCTGCTTGCGGCGTGTGTGTGCGCGGGTTAATTCAAGTTTTAAGTTTACGTTCTCGGATTTTTCATAAAGTAATCAAACAGTATTTTGTTCTAGAATAGAAAGTTTAGTCTCCGAAAACTGAACAATATTGAAAGAGCAAAAGAATGGAGAGTAGTTAAACACCGAGCGAGGCGCGTCGAGAAAAAAGGGTGAACTCGTGCTATCCTTCGTCCACCTTTTCCTATCCATCTCGGAAGGGGGACGCGCGTTAATGATCTTACGGGGGAGATCTGCATTTTACCGGTAAGCGAAGCCCGAGGGAGCGAAGAAACACTCTTCCGACTAATCCTCTTAAAGTATCGAAGGGAGATCTTTCCGGGACCATATCTCAGCTTTACCCCTTTTTCCGTCCCCTCGTATATACGTACTTTTCTTTTTTTGTTTCTCCCTCTCGTAATAGCTTTTTTTTTCGACGCTGTGTGTCCGTAGCCCAATTATCCGGGGCTTAGGAGATGCATCGTTTTGTGCTTATTTTTATAGCAACTCTTTTTCCTCGGGGAAATTTATGACTTTGGACGTTGAGGAAAGCCGAAATCGATTGAAAATAGTTATTTGGTTGTAGGGTTCTCGGCTTCGAGAGAAGACAAAGGAGAAATATATTTTTTAATCCCTTGTATAACAACTCATTTTTCAACTTTTACGTCGAGTATTGGATTTATATAAACGTTTTTATGTTTCACGCGGACGAATCGGTAAGATCGAAAATTTTTCCAATTGTCTTTAGCTGCGAAACTTGAACGCACCCGAGAGTGCCGGAAGTTCTTAAAGTAACTTTGGCACTTCGTTAAAACTTGATAACTCTCTCACCCTCTTCTCTCGTTGTTTTCTAAATATTTAGTTAACCGAACATGAATTTTCGCTTACCCCTTAAAGCGCAAGCTTTTTAATCAAACTAATCTAACTTTAATATTTCTGTTTACTTCCAGGTGAGTATCCGAGCCGTAACGATTGTCAGACCGACTATCGTAAGTGAATTTTAAATAAATCTTTCTCCCCTTTTTTATACATCCACTTGAGCAAGTAAAGCCCGGAAAAAGAATTTCCCACGAGGGAAAGCCTAATTATCAGCGCGTTTTCCATTCAGCTGGGCTCGCAAAGCTGATTAAACACAGCAGCCATGCATATCTAGAGAAAAGGAATCGAAAAAGAAATCAAAGCACATCTCGTCCTGCAATTAAAAGTTTCAAACCTGTCCCCTTGAGGGGGTAGTACAGCAGCTGTTCTTCGAGAAATCGAGCATAGACTCACTTTTAAGTCGCGCACCCTTTGATCTCTCAATTAACGGCCGGTATGGTCCGATATTATTTAAGATTCGCAACGACACAATGGCCGCATCACATCGGTCGGCCGAAATAGTTTCAAGCACGCGACGACCGGCGAGAGAGAAAGTCGGATGAGAGTTCTACCCATTGTCCACTAATTCGCGGCAAACTCGATAACGAGTAATTAGCTGGCCCTGCGTTCGTTAATGCTCGCTCTAGCGGCCGGAAAAGTTTGCCGGTGTTGTAACGCCGGCTAGAGTGAGAGAGCCGATGAAAATTTCATGGCCGAGGGGCGGAAGGATCGCTTGCTGCTGCTGTTGTTGTTGGCCTGGATTATTCGAGGGATTGCTTGTATGTTGTTTTGGATCGCTAATGAATGAGAATTCTTCGCTGTGTTGGCTAATGTAGCAACTTTTTATCGAGTATGCATGTTTTTCGCGAATTTACATTGTTTTTATCGATGTTGCAAGTTATTAGCTTTTGTTTATGAGAAACTGCAGATCCCGTGTATCCTTCACCGAATCAACAGACAAAAATAATGACAATCTCTAACGAAGACTAGCTCTCGTGGAGTGTGAGAGAGAGATGCATCACCGTAAATCTTCCTAAAATAACGATAAACCAAGCTTAGGCGATAAATTCTGTCCGGCCCCGACACTTCGCTCTTCCCGGCATCGCGCCCCCCTCCGAATATCCCTCCGATAAATTCCCGAGGAAAGTGTACAAGAATACGATAAAAAACTCGCGAAAGCGAATGCTTGCAAAAATTCCATCGTTTTAAGAGAAAAACTCGTCTGGAAGTGTTGTCATTTTTTAAAATTCTCCGAAACACAAAGTTCGTGCGCATGTACTGAAAAATTGGCGGATCATCGTACAACGGAGCATAGCGAAATTGAAAACTTGAAAATTCATGTTTCTCATTTTTGAAACTGTTCTCCCAGAAAATATGTACGGCTTCGAAGTGAAATACGCCTTGCTAGATTTATCCAAGTTTTAGGGCACAAAACTGTTTATACGTATATATAGCGTCTACCAATTAATCTACCTACCTTATTAACCATCTCTCGCACTTCGAAATTAAATTGCAACTTCAAATCAAACAACTTCTCAAAGCGAAGTCGGAAACTTCAAACTCTCGAGAGTTTTAGCTTCGGATCGAAATGTAAACAAAACAGTTGAAACCGTGAACTCGACGGTCAAAATATGCGCGCACGAAAAACAGACGAACCGGAAATGGGACACGGCTGGCTTAACAAGCGAGCCAAGGGCGATGCATGCGCGCGATATCGGTAAACGGTGTTTAGCACGGCTGCTACAGGCCCCATTACCGATATCCGAAATCGAAGTTGGCCCGTGAAAACGGTAATGTGCCTCCCAGGAGCAGCAGCAGCAGCAGCAGCGAATATGACTTTACTTGGGGTGCTTTCATTAGCGGATGACTCTCTAGGAGAATACGGCTTCGAGATTGGATGGATGTGAAATTGATGAGTGTGTTAGATATTGTTGTTTGACTTTTCATCGATATGTACTGCTCTTAACTCGATAACTCGAGCAGCACGAGCTGTATATAAGAGCTTTTGGTCCTCAGCTGGAACGGAGATTAATGTCATCTTATTAAAATATGTGGAGCATGACGCGCAATTAGTGCGCGCAGAATTAAAGCCTTTTTGCAGAGTTTTTCAAAAGCCCGGCACCCCTTTGAGTGAAGTTTCAAAAAATCTCTTGTGCTTCGCAGAATTTAAAACTGGATGACGCGTACGAGAGTATAACTTTTTCATTTACGACGTCATAATTAAAATGATAATTAAACTCTGGCCACATTGTCCTTCCTGGTAACTGAATTCTAAGGGAGTTTTCACCATCTTGTTGCAACGTGAAACCTTATGAAATTTAAATACCGGCTCACCGCAGAACACAATTGATATAAACTCGCGCATATTTCACTTCCACTTCAATTAAAAATCAAAGCTCCATAAATCTCGATTGAGAGAGAGAGAGAGAAAAAAAAGAATCTCCGAAAAATCCAGCCATCGAACTGAAATTCTCAAACCCGGCCACATAACTCGGCCCTCCGAACCAGGGCGAGAGAAACACTCGTCCATATACAGCGGGGCGAATCTCTCCCCGTCTATATAGCAACTTTTTGTAATGACAGTTTCATAGTCGATGATTCATCGCAGCCGAGTGTTGCCTCCGAACACCCCCAGAGCGAGAGAACTAAATTCCTCGCTTCTCTCTCTCTCTCTCTCTTCTCTTCCACTCTCGTTTCGCCCTCTCCGTGTCCCTCCGTTCTCGCAGCTCCGGAGGTTAGTTTTCGGATATGGGCGTAATAGTAATTCGTTTCAGTTTCGCCGCTCGACCGGCCAGCAGCAGCAGCCCGAGGTTCCTAAATCATCAGATAATTACTTTGGTAATTAATTACAACTCCGTTGGGCCGTGGACCGCCACCACTACCGCCGCCACCAGTGCCAGGGACCGAAGGAAGGGTGAGAGAGAGAGAGGTTCACTAACAAACGAGCGTGTCGTCTGCTGGCAACCCTCGAAAGCCCGGCTTCCTCCTCGGGTATTGCTTCTTCTTATTCCGCTCTTCGTTCTGTGTTCTTCACTCGGTGCATCCATCCTTCGCGTGTCTCTATTTTCTGCTCGTACAGTATAAGGGACTATACTGATTTCGTTGATGTATCGAGTTTCTTCTGAACCATGAATGGGAATATTAGTGCATTGGTGCAAATGGTAGTTGGATGAAGTTGTAGCATGTAATTCGGTGGAAAGGAATCAGAGAAGGATGATGTTTGCGTAATGGAGTTACATCAGTTTTGAGTGTTTGTTATCAGCTTTCGGTTTGGTCAAACACATTCGTATTAATCAGCTGCAAATTTGTGTACATTCAATTGATCAGACATACTTTACGTCTTCAAACAAATATTGGCTTGTTCAAACTTCCCGCGGTTTGCGTTGTTGAAAGCATAATAATCAACCAAGATCAATGTAATCTCTTATTAGAACATTCCTGCAGACTGTGAATTGAGATGAAAACGAGAATGATTTTCGAGAAATGAAACAAGAAAACAGTTCAACGGTATAAAGCGAACTTTTAATTTTGATGAACGTGAATAGATGAAACTTGTTTGCTATAACAGAGCCAAGGCCGTTACACGAAAGGGTTGGCGGGAAAGGGGGAGGTGGACGACTCACTAACAAACGAGCTCGTCGTCTGCTAGCCTCCCACCCCCACCCTCTCTCTTTCTCTCCCTGTTTACCTCGTTCTTTTTACTCTCGCTTTTCCCACGCTCTTTATACCGTGGCCTTTCTCTTTCTGGCGGTGCGCTCTTCCTTCTCTCCTCGTTTTTTTTTACTCCACTTTTCAATCAATCTTTCTGGTTTACCCGAGTTTCCTCCTTCTCGAACTATCTGTCTTCCGTCCTTTTTTCTCTTTCTACTTTCTCTCTCGCTCGCGAAGCGCCAGCTCGTTGCTCTCGATTGTCGGAATCGATGTTCCATTTTACAGAATTTTATGCCCGGCTCTAACCGCGCGTTTAAGGCCGATGCATTAGTTGCATGCGCTGGAGATGAGGATTAAACTCAAAATTCTGGGCCAAAATTGAGGGATAAGTGTCAATAAAAAGAGAGAGTCAACCGCCTGTAACTTGCTTTTGAGGACCTCAATGTACGTATTTTTTGGCTGCGTCTTTATTTTTGAACTCGCCGACGGTTACGTAAATATGATCCTATTTTTGAAAGTGGGAAGCATCAGTTGTATCTATGATTTTCGAACTCGAGATCGTGGCTAACATCAGGTGACACACTGTAGTCATTTGTCACGCATTAGATACGTGATTTTTTTCAAGTTTTTCACGGTAGAATCACTTAGTATGATTAGCTTTAAAGCCGATCATTTATCATGGGCCTCGCGAGCTTTCTCGAAAATTGGATAGGCCACTGTTGCAGTTCTTCCTCGTTAATTTCTGTCACCGAAGGTCGTGAGAGCGTCGGCTTCAACTGATTTGTATCGGATTTCGAACGAACGAAAAGATTTCGTGTCACGCCGCATCACGAGCAGACACTAGATTTGCAAATCATTCGTAAAACACGAATCTTGTTTACGATGCATTAGAGGTTCGCCAACGATGATCGGTTAATTATGCACTATATCATAAACAGAGGATGATTAACTTCTCCAACTTCGGCAGTAACATATAAATTAAGTGGTAAACTACTCGCGCACAGTTTGCAGAACATTCAGTACTTACCAAGTAATGCAATAGTTTCGCCCGACTTGTTATTACCTCGAGTTGATGGCAAATTACAAAATTCAGTAATTGTTACCGAGAACTAATTACATCCGCGACACAACAGGCGCTAAAATTCATACATAAAATATCACGCAACACCCGCAAAGTGTCCAGTCCAAATGATATAACTGCGGAAACGCTAGTTTCACCTTAGGCCATCTAGCGACCACATCTTGCACTAAACCACACACCATAACTCCTCGAGTCGTGCCAACTCCTTTCACCGAACGAAATCGTGTTTTCAAATCAGTTCTCCTCCTCGATTCTCGTATTAAAACATTCACTCCCGGACGAAAGACCAGAGCAGAAACCGCGGAGTATAAGAGTAAAAAAAAATTCTCAGGAACAAGCGAAGTCTCGCACAAGTTTTGCATGCGCAATCTCACCGCGACGCGTTCCTCTCTCTCTCTCTCTCCTTCATAATTCAGGCGAGTAATCAAATTTCGTTCGATCTTCTTATCTCTTCGCTTTCCTTTCACGCTCGCGCCATATAAGATCCGCTGATTGTGAGCCCGGCTCGAGACGCGAAATTCGAGACACGTCCACATATATTCACCCCCCGCGAACTTTCGCGCTCCGCCGCTGCGGTTTCCCTCTCTCGAACTCCCGAGACGCCTCGAGAACGTATATATCTACCAGCGACTCTGAATACATGTATATATAGACGTACTTTTCGACCTTCTCTCTCTCGAACGTCCATTAGTTAATTGTGGCTTTAGCTAGAGAGGGATCTTCGAGGTGCGGAAACTTGGCCGAGTTCGGAGCAGAAAAAAAAATGCGCGCGACTGCTTTGATTTATCCGCGCGACTAGACCGCCGTACACTTTATTACGTCGAACACGTCCGTGTATATCGGCTGCGAGTCGGCCTTAATACGGTTATTTACTACGATAATATTTTATCATTATTTTTTATATTCGCGAGAGAGAGAGAGAGAGAGAGAGAGAGAGAGAGAGAGAGAGGGAATTTACACTATCGGTTTACTTTTAAATTCCGTTTCCGCGGGCGGATCGTTTAACCGAGCGAAATTAATACTCCGGGCTTATCTGATTTTTGTGTTGGGAATTTATTTATTGTTTCGTGTTTTATCAATATTCAATTGATACGGCGCGTCGTGGCTGTATTATCGAGTTTCGACTGAATATTCTCGCGCATTAATATTCATCAACGAGAATTTACGCACAAATACAAATAAAAAAAGTCAAACTCCGGACTTAGAAGAAACAACGCATCCGCAGTGTCAGCCGCATATCTCTCCCGATGATTCATTTAACTTATTCGCGCGATTAATTCATCAGCACGAAACAATGCTGCCGCGGCGAACAAAAGAAGAAGCGAACACGGAAAAAGAGGTGGACGTGAAAAATCGGCCGGTTTGTGATTGCGAGAGAGAGAGAGAGAGAGAGGTCTGAGTTACTCGATCACTCGACCGTCTTCCCCGTGTACAATCAGCTCCGGCGCGAGAGGGGAGGACCAAGTTTGACAACCTCTACAAGCCCGACGCTGATCAATGCAAGCAATCAGTCTTGTCGCGAAAACCCCGACATGACAGCCCCAGCTCTTGCCTTCTCTCCCTCTCTCTCTCTCTCTGTGCTCGATTGCTGCAGCCTTGCACTTTCTATAGCTCGCTCGGTTCCGCTATGCTGCTGTTCTTCCCTCGCCTCTGGCTCCTTGTTTTTTTTCCCTCCGGCGATCTTCTTTTTTTTTGCCAGAGCCTTTTTCGAGAAATTATTTTTGCGCCGTTAGTAAGTGGTGTTTGTCTCTCGTTGCTTGATCGATGGGAACGAAAATGAATTTCTTCTCTATTTACGTCCGAGATGCAGTTTGTAACTTTATATGATGTAACGTGGAAAAACATCTGGTTTAGAAGAGAAGCTCTCAGTTAGCGGTTTAACATTATTTTGCGTTAGAAGAATTTCGAGAACTAGGCAAGTTTCTCTCAAAAGTTATGAAAATATTTAACCCCGTTCCATCGCTTCGCGAACAATCTCTATCCTTTCCCTGTCGCCGCTTTCTCTTCCAATTTCCATCACAGCTCAGCCAAGATCCTCTGTTTACTCTCGCGCGGCCCCTCCCCCCTGTACAAACATTCATTATTTTAAGAAATCATCCAGTATAACAACGAACAGGGCGCGTTCGCTCTTTTTAGCTCATAAATTGCTCGCGCGCGCATATCTGGGCCACCGCTAGCTGAGAGAATGTAAATCAGATCGTCTAGTTCTCTTAGCAAGCACATTTTATTTGCGGTAATTCAATTTGATAGTGTATTGCAAGCTCGGCATCGAAAAATCTGGTCACACTCGAAAAATCGATAAACGAATCAGCCGCAACGAGAGCGCAGTACACAATCCAAAAAAAAGACGAAATCGCGAGGTATAAAAAATTCCGGGACACGCAACAACCGCCACTTTTAGCCGATATAAAAGAAGAGAGCAGTGTACAGTGGGGTAACTCGGAGTAGCTTCTTATTTCGACGTGGAATACAAGCTCGCGCGCAAGATACCCCTCGCGAGCTTTTCAGGTGTCGATGCGCATAGAAAGATGAAAAGAGAGAAAGAGAGAAAGTAATGGCCCAGACGGAGGAGAGTTAAGGCGTCTGGGAGTAAGAGAGAGAGAAAGCGAGTGACGTCTTCTCCGAGGCGATAATGTTGCAAATTTATATTCCGAAGGCGAAGCCGCCGAAGCTGCTGAATGTGCACTCCTGGTGCGCCCGGCCAGGCAGCAGCCACCCCGACAAGCTGAGCTTCCCAAAGGTAATACCCACTCGCGTCTCCTCTTTCCTTTCCTCTCACTACTTTCCTCGTTTTGCTCCGTCTGATTCGTTCTTTATTTTACCGGGCTATCCCCGGCCTGATGCGACTCACGGCAAGTGTGTTTTATTAAAAATTATATAACCTAAAATGTTTGCACAGCTAAATCACTTAACAATTAACCACTAATCAATTAACCATCCATTTTTTTTCACTAATATCAAACTTTCCCTCGTCCCATTTGCGATTGTCTCGTTCGCTTACCACATTTCTGTAGAGTCTTTCCCTCCCTCCCTCTTCATCTCATTTGAATACACGTCAGTATAGAGCCGCTTGTGCAGCAGCACTGGTATGGTATAGCTTTCGCGTGCTCGCGCATCGGATTCGTCGGTTTCCGTCAATCAGAAATTGACAGCCAATTTTTCAGCTCCTGCACACGCATTTTTGCCATCGACGACGACGACGACGAGGACGACAACGACGACGAGCTCAATAAGGATGAGGGATTAGTAGGCCGCCGCCGTCCCGGATATATTCCCGGCGATGTTATTATTCGCCGGAATCCTTTCTCTCGTGTGACATCCTATTTACGAGCTGGAGTCGGTAATGGGATTAAATTAGCGTTCGAGACGGGACTTTAGAATAGCGGGGAGGGGGGGTGATAAATTATTTATGAGTCTGAGCGAATGCGCGCGCGAGAGCTATACCGAGAGGCAGATTCAACTTTGCGGTTATATTACTCTCTGCTTTGATAAATGACTGTTGAAAGCGAATTCGTTAATACAGATTCTCTTTCGCTCTCTCTCTCTCTCTCCTGATTTCGTAGAATTGTAAAAATAATAATTCTCTCCAACGCAATTAATCGATGAATTGCGAGATTTCAAGCTTTTAATACGCATCGGATCATTGCTCGATCGATTGGCTGCGCCTCCCTTATATTCTGGCCCATTTGTCCTGGGCTTCTTTCGCTCTTCCTCTCCGGAAATCCTCTTTTCCTCCTGGCGTGCGCGCCGCACCGCAAGCAAACTGCACCGTAAGACCAAATTATCGCTTAGTCGCGAGGGAACAGACAAGAAAGAGAGAGAGAGAGGGAGTTCGATTCACTGTCGCAGTAGGTATTACTTGCAAAGGGTAGGGGGCGACGTTTACTGTCGTGGGGCCATCGCTCGACGGATTACTCGGCCGAGGGTAATTGAAATGTGAAAATTGAAAAATGTATACTCCATTGCTATAGATACGGGAGCTGAGAACGGCTTGAGGAATTGCTGAGGGAGATCCTTTTTAAGTTTACCTGCTGGGAGTGAAGAAATTATTCTTCCCACACAGAGATTCTCGAAAATTGAGTAGTACAACCGTACGAATAGTCTGACCTTCAGCCCTTCATCGTCTCTTAAAATCGACCTCGGCGTTGACGCTTAGGCATCAGCGCGACGTGATTAATTGCTCATTATGTTAATGTTTCGGCCAACGCTCGTCGCGCAAGAAGCCGTGGGTATATACTTTCTTGCTCGGATCCGTCTCTCGTAATTAATAATATTCCCACAGCTTAGGGACACGCGACGAGCTTACATATGTCTATACGTGCACTTCGCGATAATTAATGACGCGGAAAAGAGAGAGAGAGTGAGAAGGTTTTCTTTGAAAATGAATGTCGAGGTGTGTGCGACGGATTTTGAGGTGCGGTGTCATTGATGAGTATCTTTCTTTTTCCTTTTTTGAATAGACGACGCTTTTGATGTTGCCGAGCGATAGAAATCGCGCCCGGGTGATCGATGAGAGGGATACAATTTTTGGCCTTCGGAATAAATCTCGGGCGCGAGAGGTGTACCTACATTATTTATGAACAAAGGAGAGATTTTTTGAAATCGGGAGGAGAATGTTCCCCAGGAGACAGACATTGATTGAGACTCGTGCTGGATCGAAAGGATGGTGTAAGTAGATCAGGTCGTGCTTGGCTCAGACGTTGAATACGAAAATTGTATTTCGAATAAAAGAATTTCGATGATTTATATTACATATCGGCATGGAAAATCATTAAAAGGAAATCAATCGCGTGACAAACGAGCCAACGATATTTATTTTCCCAAGCGCAACAGAATGTATATACAACGGAAAATCCATGCGGCAAGAAATTCGATTACGCTTTTTATGTATATGCACGGGAGAGAGAGCGGCGTGTGGCCGCCATAATTTAAGTTTAAATCCGCGTTTCATGAGGGGAAACGGTACGGAGATTTGTTTAGGCAGTCACCGCTCTTGTTTGCGGATTGTGCGATTATTCGAGACGTTGACTAATTGAAGCTATTAATGAGTTTCGGGAATCATTGTAAATATTAGAGCAGGAGAGACGACGCCCATAAATTTTCTTCAGATCAGACTGATAATTCAGCAATACAGCGTGTTTTACGCTTTCGCCAAGTACGCCGGAGTCTTAGCTCGTGATTTATGGCTAAATTAATTTTCGAAATTCGTAGTACGTGATGTGTGCGATCCGCTTTATTTTGTGTTTGACTAATGCGTCTAATCTCCTTTCGACGAATTCATTATAGTTGTCTGAAATTACCCAGGCGAATGTGTGTGTATATGTGAGTGTGTGTCTGTTGCTGATGTGGAGGTAAAATTTTATAATACCAAATTAATGCAAATGATTAATGCTCCATTCTCTTTCCCTCGTGCGTTTGTTTTTAATCAATTAAAATGCTTCATTTGGATTGCGCGCTTGGAATCTGTATATTATTATTTATGTTATTTCAGTATTTCAATTTGGTGCTCGTTTCGAATGCACATATATTCGGCTATCTTGAATGTGCGCTGCTGCATTGGAAAGAGACATAAGATGAAAAATTAAAATAATACAAATTATTTACATACAATCAGTACTTTATGCTTTGTGCAACAAAATAAATAAAGCAGTAAGGTATTTTGATTTGTTTTCAATCAAGGATGGAATTGAATCAATTACAATTTATGTAATATCAAATTAAACTTTATTCAAATATAAATATTTGCATATCAAATTAATGACATGAATTCCGCGTAATTTAATTTCAACCTACACTTTATAAATTCAGCTCGAACATTCGGCAAACGTTACGTTCTCAGTACGCAAGCAACCCAGATCTCAGAGAAGAAAAACATTTTTTCCGAAATGCGAAGCGTATTTAAAGCGACTCTACCAAAGAAAACCTCGGCCACTATTACACTCAACAAATCACCGAGAAAGAAGCAGTAGCAACATCCCGTCCGCACAATCGGCCGCCGAGCTCTATAACACCCCCTTCGCAAAAGCAACAGCAGCTACTGCGCTAAAACCCACAGAAATATCCGACCATTAAAGATCAACATCCCGAGCATTCGCTTTGACTCTCGAAACTTAAAGGGTAAGCGTACCGCTACGGCCAAAGAGGAGCCCCTTCAAAGAAGCCTCTCTCTCTCTCTCTTTCCTCTTGAAAGCCGAGCGCGTGTGCTTTTTCCGCGGAAAGTTGCGGGCGCGAGTCGGCGGCTCTCCTTTTTCGGTGAACCCGAAGCACCGACGACGACGCCGGCTTATACTACTACTATACCCCTAGGCTAGATCGATAAGCGAGTGGAGTCTGTGTCCGGTATAACTTTCTTTGCTATGGACACACATGGAATGAATGTGTGTGTGTGTGTTTCTGAAAATGTAGTAAACCTCAAATTTTAGGAAAAATGTTTAGGGCGAGTTATTTAAATAATCGAGAATTGTAATACCGAGAGATAATTTTAAGACCGGAATTCCGGGTCTGAAACAAAAAGGAAGGTCCAGTAAAAGGTCGAAATAAAGCAAGAACGGAAGCGAGAAAGAGGAATGTCGGGGACAGAACGAGTCGAGAAGTGCCGGACGCCACTTTGTGCTGCATCGACGCGAATTTGTATCCCTCCGGAGCCAGGGTTATTCTCTACCTCACTCCCCTGTTTTTTCCAGAGTCTCGCGCTTTACTCCTCCCATCGTGTCCAACGTCGAAGAGAAAAAAAACGATGAGAGAGAGAGAGACTCACCTTCGCCACTTTCCCATCTTTCGCTTTCCCTTATCTTCTATCTGCTGCCTTTTTACTTTTTTCTCTCTCTTTCCCCCCGTTCGAACTGAAACTTTTTGCTGGCTCTCGTTCTGTAGCCGATGTCCACTTCATACTTTATAATCGCGTCGGCCGATCTGCTTTCTATTCGAACTCGCTCTCTGTGTACGCTTGAGAGAGGCGTTTATTTTCTTCCTGCTCGGCTTTTACTTTTCCTCGAAATTCAAGATACCCGACACGGGATGATAAATAATACACTTGCTCAGTGGTACAGGCGCTGAATGGTCAGCCGAGAGATTTAAATTAAGGAAAAAGTTTACAGTTGGATCAAGTCAACGACCGGTAATTAATAAAACGCTGCTGCCGCACAGTCGACTGTTTCAAAGACCTCCACGCCGATATATAAAAAAAAAGCTTTGGAGGCCGAGGGAACGAGCGTTTTTTTTTGTCCACACCCCAGAGAAAAAAACACAAATATGCAAAATGAAACGGTAATAAAAATAAAAATCTCTCTGCAACCGGAGTCGCACGCCTATATGGCGAGAGTCTCTGGAGGAACGAAATCGAAGCCGTAAAAATCTCGTTTTTTGATCTGGCATCAGATACGGACAGGCTCTCGTCGCAGTGCTTTTGTTCCTCGCGGGGTTTCGGGGGTTGACGGACGCTCTCCTCTCTCTCTCTCTCTCTCTCTCTCTCTCTCTCTCTCTCTCTCTCTCTCTCTCTCTGTACGTTCGCGCGAGGTAGAAAATGAGAGAGAGAGAGAGAGTTGGATCGTCGATAGCGCGAGGTTTGATCGTAAATCGCGGTGATTTAGGGGCTGACCGACATATTGGCCGATGCGCGGCAGGCCGAATGCGCGACAGGTATACGAAGGCCATTACGAAGCGCCGCCTCTGTATACACACGTCTCTCTCTGTGTATGTATACGTATACTACACTAGCACAGCAGCGCGGTCGACCTCGAGGGAACCGCGTATATACTTTTTGGTCACCGTTGGTTGTTTTTTTTTTGTTTTTCGCACGCGATACGTCATACTTTGGCGCAGCGTCGCCTGCGTTAGGCTTCGTTTCGGTCTCTTGCTTTTCAGAGGCTGATCTGTGGGTGTGTGTGTGTGTGTGTATGCCCGAGCTTTTTCCGGAGGTATAAAAGAGGCAGGTTTATGGCTGCGCCCGAGCTTTTGAGGAAAAAATTTCCAAGTTTATGAAGAGTGATCGATGGGGATTTCGTTGAGTGCGCGCGAGCGGGCTTTTCAAAGAGAGATATATTGCTTTTCGATGTAAGAATGATGTTTCGGTTATTTCGTATGTGTGTGTGCGTGTGTGTTTATATACAGCCGACAAGGATTTCTTTACGAGTGCGATATCTCCTCGTGTATAATACTTCATTCAGCGATTCTTTTGTTCCAACCATCATCCGGACGACGACTAATTATTCACGCTCCTTAGACCCACAATAATAGTTCGCGGTAACAGCCTCCTTCGCGAATAAAACTCTTAAATCCCGATTACGGCGTTCTCACCCCCTCCCCCTTCTCTGGCCAAAGGGCTCAATAAAAGTCGCTCGTAATAATGAGATGTCGATGGCTCCATAATCGGGTCGTACGCATCGACGCGCGGGGGTGGGGAGGTCCCAAATGGAGCGCAATTCCAAGAGAGCGGTTACAGCCACTTAGAGCTCTCGGCATTTATGATCTCTGGCCTCTGACGCGAATTAGCGTCGCGCGGGCGCGCCTAAACCGATGTCGATCCTCTCGCTCTATCTTAACGGCCAGAAGCCAGTTTGTCGTCCGAAGTACTTCCGGGAGGAGAGCGAATTTCCGGGAGCCGTAAGGTGCGATCACGTCGTTGATGCTGAGAGGATGCTCCAGTTCAGCTCGAGAGAGAGAGGGAGAACGAGAGTGTTAAAACGCGATGGACCAACTGCAGTGGAAAGAGCTGTTTGGATTGATATAATAATTATGGAAAACTTGCGGAAATCGTCAGTCTTCGAGCTGTGTCTTCATTGTTTCGAGAGCAAATGTCGTGTCTTCCAAGTACGTATGCGTCAGAAACAGGTGTAAAAAGCTCTCAACTCTGAAAATAAACGAAAAGGCTGCAGCGAGTCTCTCTCTCCACGTATTATACGACGCGGCCGTAATCGGGGTTAGTGCGACGATAAAACCGGGCTCGCTCGCTCGCGACGTGGACAAGAGAGAGAGAGAGAGAGAGGGCTGATAAGTTATCGGCTCGTCGTGCGCTACTGTGCGAGAGAGGATTCAAGGCTGACGATCCTTCTCTTGAGGGCTCAATATCTCGTCTGGCGTGCGAGCGAGCGAGCGCTCTTTTGAGACTCCAATTTCAAATCCGAATTCCCGGCCCTTAAAGGGGGAGCGACATGACGCGTCTCGAGTGCCACCCTTCTCTCTCGCTCTTCTTCGCTCTGCGAGAACTCGTTTTCTACGATCGTTGATGACTTTAGAGGTGTTGTAGAGGGGGATGATGCGGCGATATGGTTATGTGTTCCGTGATTCTTTCCGAAGGGGTTGAATGGTTAGGTTCGATTTGAGGTGGGAGTTTGATTTAGAGGCTTTTTTAGTGATACCCTTCGGTTAGTCACTGATGAATTCGAAGAATGAAAGGTTGCGTTGCGATGAAACTTGGCATACTAATAGGATGTGAGGCAAGCAAAAATTAACATAATTAAACTAATTAGTGAGATAATTTAAACAAACGTTGACTCCTTCAGAAAAAGTGTACACATTTTGACAAGTACTAGTGCGAACAAACTAAAAGCAAATTTCCAACGTATAAAAAAAGATCTGAAAAAATTAAGACATCATTCAGTTTGCCCCATCACAACACACTGAGCCTTCAGTTCGTTACAAGCACAAAAGAAATCACGAGCGTTGAGCGCACGAAACACGTAACGCGAGGGCGTTTAGTTCATCGCATTAGAGATAGACGAGTTCGAGCACATCCCTCCCAGTAGATAGATAAACCCAGTGTACTTCAAGCTGAGCGTGAGCCAGTGTATATACCGAATCGAGCGCCAGACACTCGGTAAATCGACGAAGGGTTTTCGTTTTGCAGTTATAACCCTTCACGATCGATATACGTATACCCTCGCAAGTTTGCTTCGAAAAAATCTTCAGATTTAATCTTGGCAATTTTGTACCTCACACAGGCCTTGTTCGCTCGCTCTCATAAATTTTGTCTCCTCATTCTAACCCAGCAACACACACCACACGCGCACTGCTCTGTTTATCTCGTTCTCACTCACTTGCTTACTTAATCTCTCTCTCTCTCTCTCTCTCTCTCTCTCTCTCTCTCTCTCTCTCTCTCTCTCGTACGTATACGCGGGTTGCGCACACAGCAGCAGCAGCAGCCATGGCACAGATTGAGGCTTAGAGCAACAGCAAACAGCATCAATTTGGCATCGCGCCACCACGCACGCTGATGGATACACGACGGATAGATGGATACGGCCCCTGCAGACGGAATACACGCAGCCCTCTCCGTCTATGTCGCTGCACACACACGCGCTCGCGCGTTTGCCGAGAAGGGAGAGAGAGGGAGGGGGTAGAAACCCCTGTACAGAGGGCGATTTAATTAAGTTGATTCAATGCGCGCCCTGGGATTGCGGAGACCTGGACGTGAGGGAGTCGCGAGATTTTTTTCAGCGATTTTTTTTTTCGTTGGTACATCGCAAGTTTGCTGGAATTGAATAATGCTGATTTTTGAAACGATTGTGTATCAACGAAAGGATTGTGTATATATAATATTATAAAAGTGACAAGATCGAAGCTTTAACAATGAAGAACCGCGTTTTTCTCGCTATCTCTCTCGCACACAATGAGGGCGAAATATAAAAGAAGCCCCATTCAAAACCGATTGAAGGCATCCGAGGCTGAAAACAAACCGCGCTCGCGTTCAAAACAAACAGAAAAAAAGAAACGAAGAGAACCAAGAAGAAAGGGAAGAGTCGACGAGACAGGCACAAAAGCAAGTGGAGAAACAAGGGGTGGCGGAGTGTGCAAGAGAAGAAGAAGGTGAATAGAGCAGAAGAGAGAGAGAGTATCACAATGACCGGAGTCGATTCAACGGCTCGCGCGCAGCTGCAGCGCGTCTGGCCAAGTCTACAACTTTCTGGAGGAGGAGGGGGAGGGAGAATCGTGTTGGCACTGTACATATTTGCATCGCGGCGAAATCGAGAAACGCCGGGGATCGAGAGCCGGCAAATCGATCGTGACTTTATCTCTATCTCCGACTAGTGTGCATGTATGTCTGTGTGTGGATCTGTGATGTAGCAGCTTCGAAAAGGGAATTTCGCGTGCGCCGGGAAAGTTTCGCCTGGCTGACGAAGCGAGAAGAATCCGGGAATATTGCGCGAGAGGGGGGGGGGTATAAACTCGAAATGATGGTCAATATCAAGTATCCCCGTAGATATATACATACATACGAGTAATGTTTCTTCTTCCATTTTTTCTGTTTCAGGTGAGTACCGAAACTGGCCTGCTTGACCGGCACACATCACACTCAAACATATTCCACAGTATCGTAAGATGACTTGAACTGTATTTCTTCTTTTATCTCTCACTCATTTTATATGGATGATTTTTAAAAACACACCAACAACGGTTTTCATTGCACAAAAGCTGAAAAAATCAATCCTAAAGCAGCGTCGAGCGAAAGCAATTTCCCCAAGAAGCCGCAGACTCGACGGTTCGGCCCAGTGTGTCGATATGATCAATGGGCGGTGCGGAACAACGAAGCCAATCCTAATAATCCCCGGGAGAAATCCCGGCGTATACACACACAGCTCTCTTCGGAAAATGACTGGAGAATTAACATATTCGGCCGCAGAAACCGCGCGTCCGCGGCCGGCAACACAAAGATATTGAATTCCAGCGAATACCTCCCTTCATATCGCCGACAGTCACGGAACTCTCTCTAGCTCTCGGAGCAAATAACAAGAGCCGAAGGGAGAACGAGTGGAGTAGCCGCGATTTCGGTCGGACCTATCGCACACACACACACATATATAGAGGACTGTCTATACATGTGCGGGTATTAATAAAGGGAGAGGCGGTAGCAGTCGAAGAATATCTCTCGGGGTTATCTTTGCTGCTACTGTCGATAGATACGCGCGCAGGGATGGGATATCGCTGGACACGATTGCTCGGTAAATGTTTGCGGCTGGATAAAGGAGAGCGGTGAGTTTCAGGCCGAGCAAAGACCGTCGGAGGTGTCGACTATCGACCGTCTTGACCCTTAGACTGCCCTCATCGTCGATGGGGCCTCGAGAAGTAGCGTTTGCGAACCAGTTACTGACAGCTGGATATGCTCCAGGCTTCTTTTGAGGAATTTTCTTTCTTTCTAATTGGTCGTTCACTTGATTGTTTCATTTCGCATGTTTTTTTCTCTTTTGAATCTTAATTCTTCTCTATTTATGTTTTTTGCATCAAATACCAGTTATTTCAAGTCGGACATTAACCACGTGGCCCGAAAATCGTGCATGACCTACGATGATATTGATATATTATAAGACACTTTTTACTCCATCACAAAATCTTTATGTGTATGTATGAAGCAATCTGCACTAATTAAGCTTTTATACATTTTATCAATTTTCTATAATCTACTCCAAAATGACGTTAACCAATCAATACAACACTTTACCACGTAGTTCAACAATCAAATCAACCTAAAAAATAACCACCAACACAGTGCACGTCAACAATTATGCAGGCAAAGCCCGGGCAAGCGATACATCCACTTTACGCCGTCAAGCGATTCTGACGTGACCGCAAGAGCGACTGAGCCAATGGCTGAACTGTCACGTAAGGCACGTTAATATGCATGCGTACGAGGCTAAGATGGACGCGTGGAATTAGCAGTTGTCGAAGTGCTGTGATGTAGTTTCGGAGAGACGCCTCCATAGGCGTTAAGCACTTTGCTTAATTTCCTGGTAATAATCAACATTTAAAATGTAAATGCAAATATTGTGTGCAAATAAATATCACAGCATTAAATTCGTGAAAATTCACGAGGCGCTGAACAAATACAGACAATTCTTTGATAAACGAGCAGCACAGGCGTCGCTCATCTTTCTCCGCGCCGGGCGAAGATGTCAAGAGCAATTTCCCCACTTGCCATTGTGCATCGCGCGTGATATCCATGCTCTTTTTCTCGCGCCTGACCAACTCGCTTTTTCACTCGGATATACGTGTGTGTGAGTCTGGGCGTTCCCGAAAGACAGAAATCGTGAAAAGCTAGACTGGCTATTATAAATAATTTTAGTTTTACGTTTATTCCGGACGTCCGACTAATAAGCGACTTTTTCTACTTGACAATCCAAGCCTTATCGTATTTTTGAAATTGTGTTTTGAGTAAATCTCACCTTAAAGCCCACGATCTATTTCCACGTCCAAGACAACAATAGAGGACACACAATATCCACGAAAAACATCTCTCGAGACGATACACACGGGCTCTCGGCTTACGCACGCGTCGTTAAATCTCGTGGCGCATTTTTCTACGTGACACTCCGTCGCTCGTCGTGCTTTTTCACATGCAAAGCGCGCAATATCGAGAGCGAGAGACTCTTGGCTGGAAAATCGAAAAATCGCCGGCAGGAAATCCATGTAGACGGGCCTGATAACGACGTTAACCTTATCCCGTTAAAGCTTGGCCCGAGAGAGAGGCTATCTCTTATTCGACGATGTATCCATCCGACGCCTCGGTATATCCTGGATATGGGCAGATTTTAACAAAGATATGCGAAACATTTAAATATCGAGCTAAAAAGAAAATTACGTATACGCGTGCGTAGGTTTGCTTAAAAAAGTGTCTCTGTGTGAGTGAGAGAGAGGACGTTTTAATTTTTGCGCAGTCCCGCTAACAAAGCGGCCGTATTCCCTCCCTAGTGAAATAACCAATTTGTCACGAAGCGTTTCCATTATGCGTCGGCGTAATACACTTTCTATCCTCGGCCATTGTTTCACAGGTGCATTGCTTCCCCCTTGAACTCTCCCTCTGCAGCCTGCCTTCCCCTATCGCCGCTAGGGTTTCTATCTCTATCCCGCTTGACTTCCTGTTTTTTTTTTATTGCGCTTCCCATCTACATCGGGCTTTTCGTCTTTATCACACCTCTTTATAATTACGTGGTTGTTGTTGTTTTTTCGATATACCTACTCATTTTTAAACAAATCTTTCTTGATAAATATTGGAGAGATAAAAGTGAAAGAAACCCCCGAATTTTCAAACACCCCCACTATATTCTCTCCTGCCATCGTCCTCCCTCTCGCTCTCTCTCTCTCTCTCTCGATCGCGATAAATCGGAAACCCGGCTCGCTCCCTTGTTCTCTCGCGCCCGTCGAATATAACGCTTCGCTCGGCAGCAGCAGCGCATTGTCGGCGCCGTAACAAAGAACCTAATTAACCCGACAGATTGATCATTAGTCGATGCGGAAATATTGTTAATTACCCGATAGCGTTCTCTCTCTCTCCCTCTAAAAGAGCGTACTCAAGCCTATATATACACGCATCTTGTAAGCGCGAAGATTTATCCAACCGCTCCACGAGCGTGACAACTTGATTGCGATTCGTGAATCGACGCGATGATGATTTTCAGGGGGACTAGTGTGTGTGTGTGTGTATCGCTAGTCGGAAATGATGAGAGCGTTTGTTTCGTTGATTATCGAGGGGTAGAAAGAGGATGATGAGGTGCTTTTGCCAGGTGGGTGTATAGCTGGAAAAATACCATCAGGTGAGTGGACGCGTCGTTATACGAGCTGTTCGATGAGGTGAAAGGGAGGGAAGTTTATTTAGAAACAATGGGGCTGTTAATGGCTCAGTAGGGGAATGGCGAGATATTAGACGCTTAGCTGCTGAACGATTGTACAACACGGAGCGCAGGATAAATGGACGCTTTGTTATAAGGATTGTAGTTTTCCGTGAGTTATTGCAATTTGTATGAAACTGAGGATCATCGTGATATCGGATATGACCAGTTGACTCTTTTGAATATATGATGTGTATAAAAAGAAATGCAATAAGCAAACTAAATGTCTAGCTTGCATCAGCAGAAATACTTTTCGTGCGACTCACGTTCGTTTCGTCACGAGTCAGTCAGTCGGTATAACGAGGCAGGCATGTATATAGTCCGCGCGCGTCGGGAACAATTGACGGAGAGGCTCGACGCGCGAGGCCAATCTGGTTAAAATCCCGGGACGAGAGGAGCGCCGGCGCTTTCTCTCTGTTAAACAAAGTGGGAGGAGAAAGGAGAGAAGGACGGACGGATTAATCGATTGATTTCTTCGTTAACCGGATGGGCTAGAGAGGCACTTGCATAGAATAGTAGGTGAGACTGAACTATTTCATTTGCCCTGGGAGGTGATTAACATGCGCGATGAAGCTTTTGTCCTTTTTTTTAAATAGAAGCTGGTACTTGTTTTAAATAACAATTCGTGTGTGATAAAACTTGTATTTTTAAATTAAAGCTATATAAATAGCGAGTCTTTGAGAAAATGAAATCAACCGAAAATAAAGACTTTCCACTGCTTCCAACGCCATTAAACGCAGCTCGAGGACCTTAGAAAATTCCTAAAAGGTCAAAAGAGCCAATCGGTTATATCACGTCAAGTCGGACTCTCTCTCTCTCTCGCTCTTTCCGCAGTCATTCGGAATGATTCGCGGTGGCTGTGCGCGCTCGTGACTCGACAAAGTCGACCCCCGGAATAAAGACTGAAAAGAGAACGGAATACGAAGAAAAGAAATAGAGAATAAGAAAGCCAGAGGGGACGGAAGCGCCGGATCACCGGTGAATACGAATGTACGAATTAGGCGCTGATTGGCCGCAACTCGATCAACTTAGCGTGATTGGTTAGTTAGAGTTTAAACCGAACTGGAATTGACTTGACTCGAGCTCCAGGTTCTTCTTTGCCGACGACGACGACGCTACACGGATAACCTTTCTCTCGGCGTCCCAAACCACCCGACGACGAGTAACCCCCTTGTTAGTCGACTCTAAGCTGTTTCCACGGATTTTCCACGGCAGCACTCCCTCTCTGATTTGCCACCGCCGCGACACTTGTGCAGGGCCCCAAGGCTTTTGCGCCCCAGTCTCTAGTGCTTATGTATTTTGCCTTTTTCTCTCGTTTGTTCGCTGCTCATTTTTTTTCTCAGGGATTACAAGCGAGGCTTTAGCGACGACGAGCGCCGCGAGTATAGGGGAGAAAGGGCATGATGAAAAGGCTGAGCTTAATTTTAAGCTGTTATGGGCAAAGTCGTCGGTATGCGCTGCGTGGACCCCGGAAAAAACGAGAGCGTTTGAATCGTTTTAATTCTAGTGATGTTCATTTATGCAAAGGTGCTTTTGCCGTTGGAATTTTTCTACCAGCACTATAGGCACACAATTTTCTCTTCGCAGTATAAAAACGACAGCTATCACTCTAATTACTTTTTAACACTATCTGATTCCGCAACCATGTAATTTCCAGTATAATTATTCGACACCTAACCCAAACGCCGTTCCCCCCATCAAACTCACCCCTGACAGGAAAAAAAAAGAAGCCAGATAAGAATCTCCTCCATCCCAGTCTTTTGCTTGTCCATCTCGAGAGATTACGATGTCACGCGTACCCAGTGTGCATGTGTGTGTGTGTGAGAGAGAGAGAGAGCTAAACGCAGCCAATTATTTCACGTATCGAAGAGAGCAACGCGCGCGACGGGAGTCCGCTCACGCCATTCGCAGATCTATCAACGACGGCCTGCGCAAGATTCTTATCGTGTCCAGCATATGCGCGACTGTCCGAATCAATAATGCGTGTTTACTTATCTCTCGGGCTTTGCTTGTCGCGTTTTATTTTCTCCTGCTTTGTGGTGAGGTTTGAGCGATCGGTCAGTATGGCCGGATGTGTATAGGGGTGCGGTTCACTACTGAACGATTGTAAGTGCTTGGGATGGTGTATTGGATGGATTATAGATTGGCCGATTATTAATTTTTTGAATATTTCAGAGGGCGAATTGTTTGGAAAGATGTTTTGTTGGAAATATTAGTTCGAGTAATTTTTTTCTGTCCATTTAGGCATGTTTATTAAAGGTATAATAAACTAATTCTATTGCCCCCAAAACTGTTTTATCGACCGAACACTGAAATGTTGCATTTGGTAATAAACTATGCTATGGCGAATGTAATAATCAAACTTGCTTACTTTTGTGGTATACAAATTTTAAGGCTGATATGCCAACTGCTTTCATAAAAATAATTGGATTTGTGAACGGTCGATAAAACAGTTTTTGGAGATAATGAAAGAACTTTTGGACCCCCTTAAAATAATAAGCAATCTTATTCGAGGAAAAAAATTAAGTATCGTATAAATATTTTGGAAAAAACTATAGATTAATAATAACTTCCTTTCAACACGCATGGCCACCGAAAAAGTCATTCTTCGAACGCTGTCCCCCTACAAAAAGACCTCCCCATCACCGGCAAGGCTAATCTCGCTCTCCATCCTTCCGCCGCTACACCCCGATATCCCAATCCCGCGCGGATATAACTGCACGCATTCTATACATATACTTCTGCCGACGGCTACTCAACTCGAAAAAAAAAAGATTCTAGGCAAGAGAAGCGGCGGGACATACACACACGATCGAGCCGACCAGCCGGAAATCGCACGGGGAAAATTGGAAAAGTTGAACGTGTGCCTCTGGCGACGAAATTAATCTGTCACACGGGGGTCTCGTGAGCCGTCAAAATTTTCAGCGGAAACACCTCGGCTGATCAACGCTTTGAGCCACAACTGCGGGAATATGTGTACAGCTGTACCTTTTGGCGCGTGTAGTGTGTGGAATAGTGCAGGGGAGTTGGATGAAAAATTTGGGTTTTAATTGATTTTGAGGGTAGAGTAGCGTTATGACTTTTCGTGCGGTATTATAGTCTGGATTTGTTTCGGTAAAAGGATTTTATTCTATTGATAAAACACAAATGATGCAAGAGGATATTCGCAAATCATTTAATTACATATGAATGCATATAGACGGGTTTGTCATCGCGAAGCATTAAAAATGTTTAATTTTTCAACACACGAATTAGTTTGTAAATCCGTCGTTAATCCCAATCAACCCTTTCACGGATTTTATCAATCCGCCTTTATATAAAAAAAGCAAGTGTAAAATCGCGCGCTCCTCATATATCTGATACCCCCGAAAAATTCGATACCCTCGCATGCCACGCGCGCTTTTTTTCCCGAGCCTCATCTCTCTTTCATCACTATGACCCTCGCTTTTCCCCTGCTACCGGTGAAATATAGCTCAATCGCGAGATTTGATTTCCTCCGCTCAGGCGCTTAACATCAATTTTTTTTCACTGCGAGAGAAGAAGATTTTGGGGTGTAAACGATCGCAGTCACGAGGCTTGTTTCTTCGGAGCGTATATATAATCGTCATGAGACGTGAGCACGAAACCGGTCGATAATAGCAGAATATTTTTTCATTTTAATTTCGTCGATGGAATATTATACATGTTTCGATCACGCCTAGATCATTAGAGAAACCTTAAATATTTTACACGACTAAATTCAAATTCAAAAATAACATTGACAATCCACAAATCCGCACGCACAGCCTCTCATTACAGTAGTCGCAGTCGCTCGTCCATCACGGCCTTATAACCGCACGATACATACAGCCACACACACGCACGCCATCCGCTCAGTCTCGCGCTGATTCGGCCACGCTGCAACGCGTTATCGTCATTATTATCATACCTACCCCAAGCGCTCTCGCGCTTGATGATTATTAGTACGATTGTTGTTATTGGGCTCATCGCGAGCGGACAATGGCTAGAGCTGACGCAGCCTACTGCAGTGAGGGAGTATACGATTTTATCGGGAGATCGCCTCGCTGCGGTGCACTGATTTATGCCAGAGCTCGGCAGTTTTTGTTCGCAATTTTGGCGGGATGACACGGTCGGATGTATGGCGATGGGAATTTATTTTAGATATTTTATTTTTTAATGCTGCTTAATCCCGTGTTTAAATATATCAAAATATTTCGAAAGAAAAGTTACGCTGAAATGCAATCTCTCATCTCAATACAAATGGTCAGAACAAAATTCGCGGTCGAATAAAGCAACTCTCTACTCGGCTAATAATCCATCCATCAGTCAGCTTCGTACTTTCAGTGGGCACTCGATACAAAGCCCATACATCGTCGATCGAGAGAAAGAGAGAGAGAGAGAGAGAGAGATATCGAACGTCAGTGGCGCGTGTAAGTGGCAGCAGCCGTGGAATTACATCTCTCGCCGCACGCTGCATTACCATCCACAATAATGAATGACGCTCCATTACTCGCGGTTTATCGAAAACCGCAGGATTTTCGCTGGCCCGGAAACCGGCGGCGCTCTCGCTCCGAAACACGAGGATAAAGAGGGAGGCGTTTGGCTCGTGCTGCATTGATTTCTCTCCCTCACTCTACTGGCTAATCATCAGAAGGCGCTGAATTTTTCAAGCCGTTATGAATCGGTTGTAGGTAAATTGATCGGATGATACATAATATCTGTGAACGAAGGGAAAATAAAGCTCGGAAGAGAAAGTCAGAGCTGCGAGAGCAGAAGAAAAGAGGAAGCGAGTCGATCGACATTCGAAGCGCGCGGAGAGAACTCTGCCGGTGGTGTACTTCCGCTTTATGTACAGACGGCGGTAAATAACGGCTGAAAAGCCAGAGCGCGAGGGCTATCGCTCGCGATACTTCTTCCTTTATCTGCCGCCCTCTTTATTGCCCTTTTTCACTGTCTTACTTCGCAGAGACTCACTCGCGTTTTTCTTTTTTTTTTCTTTATGTTTCACTTTCTTCCTGTTTTTCTCGACTATACTCCCTTATATATACACTTTTTTTTTCTTTCGCCGTGCGCGAGAGAGAAATATCTCGAGAGCACGTTTAATGATTTCGATTTTTCGCTCGAATAGCCGATAAATAGCTCGGCTGTATGGAGGGAGCCTTAAGGAACGTATACGCGACGAAGGCATTCAAACAATTTGAAAAGCTCCCGGCGCTGGCTGGTTTAGCGTTTAAAGCTGGAACGACCCCATTCCGGCTACTTTTCACTAAGGATGCGCCTGTGTGTTCTTTTGCTTGAAATTAATCGAGACTTTTGGCTGTTTTTATTTTTCTATAGTATATACGAGAGCTTTTATAGCGAAACTATTCGTTTTACCAGAATGAATTTTCTGTCGATTAATCGCCGCGTTTATATAATATCCACAGAAAAGCAGTGGCAGAAACGTCGAACACATCCTCGGTAATTTCCCCTCGTGCGTGATATTATTTTTTCATTAATCCATCTGTCTTTCCATCTTTATTTGCTCATCCAATATCTGGGCTTCCTCATCAACTATTAACCCCGGACTAACCACCTCCAATTGCATCCAATGACTCCTCAGGAAAACTGCCCTTTCGATCGATGCGCCTCCATTAATCCACTCCGAAATCAAACCCGTGTATGTGTGTGTGAAAAAGTAGAGAGAATATATAGGACTGGCGGAAGGAAAGAAGCACAGCTTCGGGGGAATAAAGAGTCGGCGGAAATGACGGGGCTCGGACTAATTCGCGGGAATGAGCCGGTGTGCGCTCTGGGAATCGAGCGTATAGGTATAGTCCGACCGATTGTAATCAAACTGAGAGCGATCGGTTTCTTATTCGTTTTTTTTCTTTGGTATAATTTTTTAAGGAATTAAACGAAAATTATTTATATTCATACGAAGTGACAAATTGATGCATGACATAATCTGTAGTTCTGGCTTGCAGAGAGATTTTTAGATAACTAATTATTATCCCCAATGATCGATGAGTCGCTCGTCAACGTCGTAATTATTATATAAATATAATACAGTTATTGTACCAATACTCCCTCCTAATCCCTCTCCATTTCCCGGCGCTCTTTCTTTTCCCACTAACTTTGTCTCCGTCTCCTTTTTATCCCATTTGTGTCCCTATCCAGTTTTACTACGTCTCTCTCCCTCTCTCTGGTCGGTTTTACGGTGGCCGAGAGACGACTGCAGCCTCTCTCTAACTCGATTTTCGGCTGTCCACTTTTGGCCTCGACGACGCTCTTGACTCGTCCGCCGTCGTCGTCGTCGTCGTCGTCGTCGTCGTCTCCTTCAACGAGTCGAGTCTAGTCGAAGCAACGAGCGGCTCTTGCGGCCAGAGAGGAGAATTTTTGAGAGGATTCGGGACTGGATAATGGGAGTCGATTGCTCTTAAATAAGTAAAAGCGAGTCACTGCTCCTGCGGAGCGAATTTTACTCTGATTCGATATGTTCTTGAAAATAACGACACAATCTCACATATACAAATTATATTACAGAAGAGCAATATACCTTGTACTTCTTGAAAAAATAGAAACTTTCGAAATAATCGGCGACAGCCAAAAAAAGTAGAGAAAGAGGACGCGAGACACACACACACACTAGGTGTACATATATATATATATATACGAGTGATAATAGTCGAGAAGCGTAAAATCAGAGGAGGCTGGCGTCGGCCTCGCTGCTTTCAGCGGCCCTATTAAAATTGCACCCGTTAATTTAGCATCGTCCCGCTGGGCTGTGTATATGTGTGTGTGTGTGTGTGCTTGGCTCCAGCTTGAGTAACGCGCTTGCGCGCCTGCGCCTGTATTTATACAGGGCTTTGTTTGTCTTCGCTTCGGCATAAAGGCCCGCGGGAGCATAAAGCTCCCTCCAGCTGTGCGCAGGCGCGCGCCGTTCAGGTGAGGCTCGTTGCTGTGTGCCTACGAGACTCTCGGCTGTGTGTGCTACCGGCCTGGAAATTAAAGCCGAGGGGGTGGAATTTTTTTTCTTCTTTTTTATACTGCAGGGAGTTGTGTGTGTTTTTTTTTATTTTGAGAGGCGTCGAGGGGGTGGTATATTGTTTTTTGTCTGAGAATTTTGAAAAGGACGCGAAGAACATTGAATTCTTTTTGGAGTTTGTAAAAATAAGTAAACGGCTGGTTGCTAGGCTCGTACTTTTTTTCGCCGAGGAAATTTGAACTTTTACATGGCAACTCGTTCGTTAATTATACATTTTACGAAAATGAATGCGTCATTAAAATATATAAAATAAATAAAAACGGGGCTTCAAATGAGAAAGCTGTGCGAGGGTCGATTTGAAAAGTAATTACATTTTACGAAAATGAGTGCCACTTAAAAATATATAAAATGTACGTCCTCATATATCATATCAATTTTATTAAATATTTCGTAATCACAAAAGTACACACACAAGCACCGCCCAATAAAAACAATCTCAGTCCATAAACAGCAGAAAATCAGCCCTCCACTTACATAAGAAAGCTTAAAAGTCGTCGTCAGCCTGAAGTGCTGGCACGTGAAAACGGCTCGCTCTAATTCGCGCCCCTGCGCATTTC
Source organism: Cecidostiba fungosa (assembly GCA_900474305.1). NCBI lineage: Eukaryota > Metazoa > Arthropoda > Insecta > Hymenoptera > Pteromalidae > Cecidostiba > Cecidostiba fungosa. The sequence goes on along the minus strand of UCOJ01000179.1, from coordinate 99,166 downwards.
TGTTTCAGAACACTACCACATATTCGTCGGGGATCTGAGCCCGGAGATCGAGACGCAGACCCTGAGGGAAGCCTTCGCCCCCTTTGGAGAAATCTCGTAAGTTCAACCTCTTTCCCTCGTTAAAGTCAACCTGCTACTTGCTTTTTCCCATACTGTGTTTACCCTGTCCCAATGACTTACTCGCACGAGCCAGTGGAATCATACTGGTTTAAGCTTTTGTGTAGTGTCGATATCGAAGAAGCTATCAATAGAAAGATAAGAAAGAAACACAGAGTCGAGCAGATGGATTGAATTGAATATAGTCCCGCCCCCTTTATATAATACACACCGTCGAGCTTATATAGCTCTGTATTGGCCGGAACGAGAGTAAAAAAGAAAAGCTGCTCGTCACACGGCGGCCAACTGGTGCGTGCGAGGCGATAACGAGCTAACGACACTTTGCGCCAAGATGCTTTTTTATCCCCCTTATCTCGACCGCCATTGAGCTTCGAGGAAACCTCTCGACGCGCTGCTGATTCGATCGATTGCCTTGAGAAAGCTCCCGCGTGGAAACACTTTGCATGGTAATTCTTCTTCTTGTTTTCTTTTTTTTTCCTCTCTTTCTTCCCCGATCTCGGGATTATATACACGCGTTTGTTTTCGTTATACACTTCGGGAGATTATCGATATCGTTATAGAACGACGCAATTACAGACGGACCCTTACGCAGGATCGATCGAAATTTCAAAGCTCAGTAATATTATATCGCCCCTCCCGAAAGCCGCGACACGTCGCAAAGTTAATAGCATTAACTTCGAAATACTCTAATTCCGTGTAATTATGCTGTATATCCCCCGGCGTCATTAAAAGCGAGCGTCAAAGTCCCTGGGTTATATTCGGGGTTGAGCCAGGCGAAAAGGAGGCCGCGAAATAAAACGAAAATTCCTCCAATTCGCGAGCGTACCAAGAGGCCGACTTGAATTAAATCCTCAATGCGTTATATAATACTCGATGATTAACAAATTACGAACAAAAAAAAGAAGAAAATTAATAACCAAAGTTTAGCATAACCGCTCAAAGCATCTTAAGCCCATCGCGCGCGCGGTGAGCTTCTCCGACGAGAAGAAAAAAAAAAAAAAGAAACAGGAAGCCTGCGGTGCAGCGGCTGAAAGAGCCGCAACAGCACAGTGGCACGAGGAGGCGGCTGTAGGAAAAATGGGGAACCCTGCGGGAAAATCGATTCGAGCCCGGCTGCTACTGCTGCTGCACGCGCAGGCGGCGCTTTAAAAAGCTTGTAAAAAATTGCCGGCGGTTTTCCTCTTTATTTTGCCGCTGCCGCGCCTTTTCTCTGTATCGCATCTGCCCCCCTGGTATTTTTCTCTTTCTCTCTCTCCGATAGTTTCTTCCTTTCTTTTTGCGCCCATCTGCCTTGGCGCTACTGCTGCTGGCTTTTTGTGCGGCCTTTTCTTCTTCTGGCGTTTCTCGTTAACCCTTCCTTCGGACTACTGCTACTACTACTGCAACTACTACTACTACTACTACTGTGTGGGCTAAGATCCGAGCAATTAAATTCTGCGGGGATAAAAGTTGCGGATCTGCTGTGGGAAAAGGCTTTCGATTGTCTTTTACTCCGCGGAGCACAAGGGACTTTTATTTTTGAATTTGTTACAATTATCAAGTTGCTTTTATTATAATTCAACAATTATAAACGAGCCCCGCAATTTATCAGCAGCAGCAGCAGCAACAAAGCAAAGGCCTGGTCGCCGACATTCTCCCTCCCAGGGAAAATCAGCCCCGGCTGATTAGTCCGCCCAAGGCGAGCCGCTTTGATGAGACGCCGCGCGCGAGCCGATCAATTATACAAGCGGGCGCGAAATTGCCGGCCGGCGTATATGACGTCGCCACTGCTGCTGCTGCTCGTGTCCCCAGATACGGTGATCCGGTCGACATGCAATCGAGAGGGACGCGGCGGTGCGGCCGGAAGACGATTTACGACTCGCTCTCTCTCTCTCTCCCTCTCGGGGGAATATATACAGAGAGGGAGAGAGAACGTGAGCGCCTGCGAAAGGAAAAGGGGAGAGAACACCGAGGCAAGGGTTGCGCATGAGGGTTTATATCGCGGATGCATGCGTTGGCTGCTGCTGCTGCTGCTGCTCGTGCTTGGATCGATTTTCGAGGGTGTTGTTGCGAGATTCTTGGCTTTATGGAGAAAAGACGCGCGCGTTGGAGGAAAATATTTTGAGAAATTTTTGTTTCCAACATGCTGCAGCCTTGTGAATTGGTTGTTGGCGTAGATTAACCTGTTTTTAGTAGAAAGTGTAAGTGATTTTTTTTCGATTTGAATTATAGCGAAGAACTTTGTTTTGAAGTTTGATGCAGTCAGCTGATTTTAATAATAAAGAGCGGCAGCACAGTTTTTTTCACTTTTTCACTTTTTCACTTTCGGAATTTGGAAGAAGAATTCTTCTTCTTATATTCATTGCCGCATTTTGCTTTTGTTTCATTTATCGTATTTAAAACCATCGAGTACACACAACATTCTGCGCAATCGAGCATTTTTGTTTAAAACTTAAAAAGCAAAACCAATTCCTATGATTTTCTACTCCGCTCGCTCCTATTCACCGCAGCGGCGGCTGTTCAAACAAATATCAAATCCACACGCACGTCCACGTGTTTTCCCAGACCTTTTCCTCTCCTCTCGAAAACACAAGCAGTAACGGCGCATAGTCGTCCCTCTGAAAGAGACAGCCGCAGAAACAAACTCCGTCGCGATTTGTCTTCGCAGCGATCGGGAAGATTCGATTGACAAACACGCGAGATCATCGTTCGCTTCGGATACACATACTACCTCTCTCTGTACCTCCTGCACTTTTATGAATAAACATTAAAGTCGAAGTGGCGAGGTTTCGCCCGGTGGATTGGTATTCACCGAGGCGTTCCTAAAGGTTCAACCGTCGTCGCCGTCTTACTGACTTCGGGGATCGAGTTTTAGCTGGAATTCGAGACTCTCGCGCTGAATTTCACTCGCTCTCGTACCACTTTTGAAGATCGGAAAGGGGCTGAGAGAGAGAAAGAAAGTAGTGCAGGTGGGCTGTGTTGGGAAACGCGAAAAAGATTTAATTTTAAGGGTGCGAGCTGCTGAGGAAGTTGAAGGCTGCTGGGAGAGAGGAAAGTTTGGGAGAGGAAATTTTTTTTTTTTTTTTGGAACGCTCGATGGGAATGATAACGATAGGTATATTTGTGATATTTACTGTTTTTTCTGAGCTCCACCTGTTTCCGAATTCCATATTCGTGTTCCTCTCGTTCGAAATCACCGCGTCGAGCATCGCCTTAACGTGTTCCAGCTGCAAACTTACTAGCTCTCTCGCGGATAAAGATCTGGCCGGGAAAAGTTATGGTCGTTTGCAAACTAATCGAGCCGTCGCTTTTCCACGGGATGTCGAAACTTTCGCTGGCTGTCAACTTCCCCCGACGAACCTTGATTCTACGCGCCGCTATACTCTTTCCCCCTTTATTTTTAGCCATTCATCACGCGTGTTGATAGAGTTAAGTGTTTGTTTGACGGCGAAATTTCGAGTTTGCATAAGTATTCATATTTGGATTTTTTTTTTCTTCTGTCAATTTGAATAGTTGACCAGCAGGTGTTGTGCGGAAGATTCAATAAAATTTTCTGTAACAATACTTTAAAATCGGTCTTAGACTTAGTTTGAAAACTTTACAGTCGATTGTAAAGTTCTTAAAGTGACTTTCAGTTCGATATATAATAAAAGTACAGTAAAAGTGTATTACGACTCTAGAGCGGCTGGAATATTTATATTTTCAAAGACATACTTATGTAAACAGCTTGAGGCATTCGGCGCAAGTTACATTAATTACCAAATTCAAAGAAGCAGGACTTAAAAATCTATAAAAAGTTCGTCCATTCAGATAACGCCAAGTCCAAGCATCACTCAAAGCAACAATTTCTCCGGGAGTAGAGTAAATAAATTCCTCCAGAATTTCCTTAATTCCAAACTCGCTCTCCAGCCGTACACGCATCAACCGACATTGGCCGAAATAAAGATTATCATCGCGGCGCAGTAAAAAGGGGAAGCTCTCCGACACAAGACCAGCAGCGAGATAGAGAAGGAGGAAAGAAAAGTACTGAAAAGTCTATATACAGCCGGTAGCTCGCGCGAAACGAGACCCCCGAGACCGGAAGAGCGCGCGCGCGCGCGCGTCTGGTGTATATTAAAATTCCGGAAACTTTTTAATCTTTCCCCCTCAGTTAAATATTAATAACGAAATCTCGGGTTACGACTCGCGCGCGCGCCCGCATGCACCTGATGAGTTTTATTCTGTTGCTTCGTGTGATCAAAGTGTATATACTTGAATAAACTAATATAGCGATGAGCTTTCAGTAGTAACGAGCGAGTTTAGTCAGACGTGTGCGCCTGAACAATAATGCATCGTCTATTTAAAACTGGCGAATGTAAATCAATTATTTAATGCATCTGCAAAAACTGCCAGAGTGAGAGTCAGAAAAGAAACTCGGCACATCCGCACACACTGATGCATCACACACAAACACACAGAGTGAGAAAGCCTCAGCTCTCCTAAATGCGCGCGTACGCGGAAGTAGGGCCGGGCCGCAAAAGTGCAAAGGTTTCCCGCTCGCGTAACGACGCCTCCGTGTATCATAAGTTAAGAGCTCCAGCGACTTTGTGGCGCAGTGCTGCTGCTAGCCCAGGATATAGCGCTCGAGCTACAGCCAGATTTAGGGGCGGGATATAAACAGCCGAGCAGAGAGAGAGAGAGAAAGCTCTGTGTGTATGTGTGTGTGAGCGAGAGAAAAAATGCGCTCGCGTAAATCTCTAACTTTGATTAAAGGTAGGAGGGAAGGTGGAAGGAAATTTCGTCAAAATTGCTTAGCCGAGTTAGCAGGGAATCTTTTTTTTTCTCTCTCTCTCTCTCTCTGCCTTCTCCTAGATGATAAAAATAAGTTGGGTTAAGCGTGAAAATTTTGATTTGGTTTTTTGGAGGTTTTATAAATAAGCTTGTAATTGCTAATTCTTTTATTGAAAGCAGGGGTGAACTAAAAAACTTCAACTCCTTAACAAACTTCAAAAACCACGAAACTCAAAGAAATTTCGATTTTCAAACCGACCACACACTGGCTTTAATGATAACGAAGTCGCGGGAGAATGAGGGGGGGAGAAAAAAGAGGGTCAGAGAGAAAGATAGAGCTAGAGAAACCGAGAGAGCGACTGAGGAAGGGCTAAACGAGAGCAGGAAGCTGCAAAGAGGCGATAGAGAGAGCGCCTAGCTTACTTTGCCCACCATTCAGACCTGAAAGCGGACTCTCCCGGCTTGCCGGTCTCGAGATCCGGCCAAGATATGAGCAGCCCTAAATGCTCCGCTTGCACTGCGCCACTACTGCTCCTACTTCTCGGCGATCGACGTTTAAGACTATTTCAAGATTTACACTGTGTGTGTTATGTACACTATTATAAATCTAGTGATTTGAATTTTCAATTTACACAATCTATGTAAAAAAAAAAGTAAGCGACACGTGCGCGCACAGAGCGATAAGCGAATCGAGAAGAAATTAGTAAGTTGGAGTCTTGAAAATCGCGCTAATCAAGCACGTGACTCAAAGAGCGCATTAAAAACAAAAGGGCCTCGAAAGATAAGAGAGAAGGCACGGACTTGAGTTTACGAGTCTCGCGCAACTAAAACTCGACGGCACGTATTAGTCCCCGATAAAAAAACAAGTGACTCGCGACGATAACGCGCACAGTTGGGATTAAAGGCCGGCCAAACACGTAGCCGCTAGGGAGAAAGAGAGAGAGAGAGAATCACGTCGCTCGTATTCACGGGGCGGCCTGCGGTCAGCTGATTTATGGCCCTTCAAGATTATCACCGAGAGAGAGAGAGGACTTGGCCCGCTCATTTCGACTTGTCCGAGGCCGTGGAATCTACGAGCAGCGAGTAGTATAACGTCGGGGAGAGAAGTTTCGGATGGAGGAGAGACTCTCGTTTCCATGGATGTGTATATGGCACGTGAATTTCCGGGGAAAAAAACTTTCTTTTGAAAAATACCGTAATTCGATTTATGCAAGATAACCACGCGCGATATATATTTTGAATTTAATCAAACTAGCCCGAGAGGATGACTTAGTTTATACATATATCACAGATTCGCGAAAACGGATTAATCGAAACGAGTTTAATCTACATAAAGACCTTAATTTTCTAGTCCACGAGTTCGGGCTGAGGCCGACATTCGCGAACACGCAGCTATTCATCCGAAAATAGATATTTGACCGGCGTTTTGTCGAGCGCGCGTACACCGTCGCGGCTTGTTTGAAGCGCTTGGCTTCCTTTGAATAACGCGCAAGCCTATATTTCAGTAATGCGCGCGTTAAATTTCGCCCGCAATTTCCGGTGTATTCGAAAAGGTGTTACACACGTGTGCGGACAGAAGAGAGTATATTATAGAATCGTTATTTGTTTCGTCGGAGCGTGAAATCCGTTTCATTTTTCCCTCGAGATTTTAGAGGCTATGTACGATATAATATATATAAATATATAACGACAGAATGGAAGCGCATTATTATTATGAGCAATCTATTTCATTAGCGTTCAATTTATACCCGCTTAATTTATGTTTAATGCAGATATATCCCCGCAGTAGAATTTAATTTACTGTGCGCTCGCAGCGACCCTTGGCATTAGTTTTGTTATTTAAAATTATTTAATCGCGGTCCTCGCGGCCACTTGAATGAATAATGCGAGCGAGAATAATGGGATCCGCTACATAATAATTTATAAATTCGCATTCGACGAAATACAATACATTATTCGTCGCGCTGCGCAGCTGACAACATTAATATACGAAAATTATTTTTCCAGAAAAATTACTTACCTTATTTTTATTCGAAACTACGTCTGTAAATCCGTTTTACGACAAACTCCCGGGGCGACTGCATTATACAAGTTTGAGGCTGACGTTATTCGCTTTCTCTGTCTCTCAAAAATAAATACACAGCAGTATATAGTATAGGAAGAACCAGCCGAGCGGATTAAAATAATTCACTTACAGTTGGTAAAGGCTTTCTCTCTTCGATGGAAGTACACGGGGGCATAGGACACGACGTTACGACTACTTAAGAAGTTGCCGTGGATAAAATCCACGGCGACGTCTCGGCTTGATAGTTGCGACGACAGTCGGAGCCGAAAGTCTCTTTCTCTCTCCTTATAGACCTGTCACGAGAAGCAACGAGTTCTGAATATTCTTTTTTTTTCGCCTTATATCTCTTGTACTGCGTCTCGTTGAAGGTTAAACAGCGATAGAGATTAAAATGAACCGATTTATAACCCCGCGCGAAATGCAAATTTTTCTCCCGGAACTTTTTAATTAGTTTAGGATGTTAAATTGGCATGAGGAGAGAGAGAGAAAGTTTCCACCGATGAAAGAGAAAGAGCTCTAATTAGTGCAAACGGCGCATCGATTTATTATTTATGAGTCTTGAATCTCCCGCCGTTTAACTGTTAAAAATAATTATAACTCGACACCGAAACGACGTCAATTTACAGCAGCAGTACACCCCCTAGAGAGAGAAAAATTTTCGCAAGAGCAATTCGCCGGATATACACATAACTTCGCACGTGCGGAGGAGTAAGAAAAAAAGGGCATATAGCTCGCGATTTATACATCTGCGAGAGAGCGAGCAGGAGCTTAAATCTTGGCCACTTCCATCGGATGCGCTTGCTTCCGCGCGCGCAGCCTCCTCTCCTCGGCAAACTGACCCCGTAAACTTAGATCCCCCGCCCCGAGCAAATAGCCCTGGAGAATTCGGTCCAACGGAGTCCTGACATAGTTATGACCGCCTTTAGCCCAGCGGATATGTCTTTATGCCCGGTCCTGTGAAGCTTTCATTTTATTTTGCTTTTTCTTATTATCCGGCTGTTTATTATTTACTCTCGTTATCGAGCGGAGCTTTTCTATTAGCAAAAAGGGAATTGTTTCGGAGAGTCGTAGTTCGATTTGTACGCTCGAAAACGACGGGAGCTTAGAGACTCGCTTGAAATTCCGGGACGTGAAATCTATGCAGTTTGTGTGTGCGCGCCGATATCGAACGCGAGGAATGCCGATGATGCCATATATACCTATATACCGAGAAGAGAAACACGGAGATAAATAGACTGGCTATTTGCGTGTGAGATGGAAGCCCAATGCACAGTGATTTATCAACTGTGTATAATAATTATATATACTTTTGGAATAATCTTTTTTCACTAAATTTTAATCAACTAAAAAGCCGGGGTTCGCACAGAATTCCCTTTAATCAGCAAGAATAGGGGGATATATGATCGTTCATTTGTCCCGTTCAAGCGAGCGACGAGGAGAGAGAGAGACACTGGTCCTCGGCGCCTGGCCAAAATCGAAATTTCCGGCGAACATTTGCATTCAACGCGACCGAACGTCCCCAAAATGCGCGTCCGCACACGAGCTTTTTGAAAATTTCAAGAGGAGAGCCACGAAGTTTCAGAGTCACGTCGTCGTGTAGGCAGGACGAACGGCGACTTGAAAAAGTGAAGAGGAAGAGCCGGAGAGAGAATAACAATCTCGTGTGGTGAAGTTCAGGCTTCTGTGTATGTGTGTGTGTGTGTGTGTGTGTAAAAGAACAATGAGATACGGCGAGGTGACGCTTCATAAATGTTAATGTTTTGGTATTTCAGTTTGTAGTGGGCATTAAATTTGATGCATCTGTTTTCTTTTTTCGATGAAAAAATTTTGATAAGCCAGAATAAATTAAAATAAATTAGTTGTCGTCACCTCAAAATTTCGCACGTCCCCAAAAAGAAATCAGTCATCGACATACATAAGCTGACACGAGCAAGTCAACGAGCCCTGTGTCCCAGACGTTAAGCTGTACAAGTGCATGCGGAGGGACAGTTGAGCCCAGGTAGGTCAGCAGCAGCAGCTATGAAATTTGAATGAGGGGGTGCCAAGGGTCGAAGTTGCTCGTCTCTTGAATAAGCCGGGCGCGCCGAATCCGGGACGATGACGACGGACGTCGCGGGATCGTGGGAATATCGAGCGTCTCCAAGACGAAGACGACGAGCATTATGCATTCCGTTTGCAAGCGAAACTCGACGGTATATGTACCTTTAGCTATATAGATATGATTCTAATGAATCTTTAGTATCGTGTTATATGACAATGCGGTATTGTATGGATATAGTTTGGAGACGAGGAAAAAAGAATGTCCATTTCAATAAAAGAGTGCATGAGATGGAGATGTTAATAAATTGTACAAGTTGGAGAAACAACGCGGCGGCGGCAGCCGGTGGTTCTCTATATATATACTGGAAATACAAAGTTCTTTGGTACGGAAACATTTTTCGTTCAACGTTATATTCTCTCTCTTCGAAACTAAGAGTTCCTGGTGCGTGACAGCGATTTTCCGTAGGTTTGACTGTCGCCGAAAGGAATGTCAGGCCTCAAAACTAGATTCGCTACGTGAACTGTTTCCCCAATGTTCGAATTCAACTTTCCTCCTCCTTCATATTCTCCTTCTCTCTTCTACGCCAATACCCGGGAATTTCCTTCCTCTTTCAATCTCTCTCTCTCTCTCTCTTTCTACCTACCACCACTCCCGTGCGCTTATGTCTTCTTCTTTTGGCTTTCAATCAATTTTAGCAGCGTTTAATGGAATTTCCCAATGACGAAATGATGAAGCTGTTTTCGCGTAATAAAATACACGTCCGGACAGATTTTATTTTCGTCCCGAAAATGCAAATACTCCGAGGGACTAAAATTTGCGACTGTAATACGCTGATACTAATTCGGAAGATATAGAGCTCGAAGGGATGGAGAACAGATTCACGATCGAGAGGTTTATGCGGCGCTGATAGATATGCTAATCCCGACAATAAGTCCGAGGAATCGTTTCTCTAAATTACTCGTCGCGCCCCACTGGGAGCTATTTAATTCTAATCCAATAAAGTTTTCCGGAAAAATTACTCGTATGCGAACCAATGAAAATGAAGAACCAGCATTCTCAGTAGGGTATACGAAACTCTCTCCCTCTCTCTCTAATCCACATATTTTTCCAACTGGAAAATATCCGAGCTCACAAACGGTATACTCCATTTTTATTCGTTTTCAAGCACACAATCGGTGTGTGAGGGCCATGAAGGACCTTGGACGTTAAAGGAGCCCGTTTCCGAGCTGCCGCCGCTTCTCGCGCGGGAAAATCCTTTTTCCGGTGGGGCTGCTGCTGCTGCTCTGCTATACTACCCCTGCTAGCTTGGAAAAGTTCTCTTCTCGCCGAAAAGTGTTCGAACCAATCAGCGAAAGAGCGCTAAGTAATTGAGACTTTAGACTCTCCGCGCTCGTCGATTTCAATCTCCACTTCTATGAGGTTAAGAGTTCGGAATCCCTCGCTCGAAAAAATCTACTTTTCCGCGTCACTCGTTATCGCCCTTTTAAAGTCATTTCAAGTTTATATCCGCGAATCCGCGCTCTCCGCTGTTTTCTCACTCGCTGAAAGGCCCATTTTTATTTTCAACCTGCCGCCGCGCTCGGCAACTGGGAATGTTGAAAATGGCCGGAGAATCAAGCTCTTGCGATGCTGCTGAGAAGTCAAAGTTTAAGTTTAACGTTACGTTTTCCACTCTCGACTTTGAGAGCGGCTCGTTTGTAAGCTCTCTGAAGTGGAAGCTTGATTGAAATTCGTATTGGACTTTGCACTTTCGTCTGTTTACACCCAAAGTGAAATTTATGTAATATTCAACAAGTATAATAACTTTCAAATCATCGTAACTTTGGCTCTTGAGAATATTGAAAAAATTCTGTATGTACGACTCAAAAAATTATTCTCCAGTCATCTGCTGCTTCGTCACGAGGTTTTAGTCGAGACATTGAAAGGAACAAAGGGCTGGAACAAAAACAAGCCCGGAAAGAGGAAGAGATTGAAGAAGCTCGAAAAGAGCTCGGTGGAAAGTCTGCACGATGTAAATTGAAGAAAAAGGCGAGGAGGGCTCGAGAAGGGTCTTCGCGTTACGAGCACGCACTCTTATTTTACCTAATGAGGAAAATGGCCCGCCTACTGCTTCGTCTTCCTCCATCTCCTCTAAATGCCGCTTCTTTTTAACTTCGAATTTTCGTTAAATGACGCTTGGAGGATTTCAAAAATGAATGGCTTTTAGGGCTCGAGGGGCTTTTCCTTTCAATGCCCTGATTGAATGTTCGTTTGAAACTTAAACGGCGCTGCTGGTTGTGGTAGTGATAATTTTGAAAAGGGTACATCATTCTTTTACTCACAAAAGTGATATAATAAGTCGATTGAGCTATACTATATAATAAAACGGTAAAGACTATAAAACCAAGTGCCCCAAAAAAAAGCAGCAGCAGCCCAAAAAAAGAACTTCCTCTCACTCCGGCCGAAAAAGACAGAGACAAAAGGGTCTGCATATACAAGTAAACAGTTAAAGAGCGGACGGCAGAGAAAAAAAGCTGCAGAAGGAGAAGTAGTAGAGTCGAGGAGCGCAGCGCGCGTCGGTCCCCTGTTGTCCGACTGAAATATTCACGACACTCGACGGCACAATGATACGTGCCCTCCTTCCGCTCGCTTTTTCGCGAATCGCCGCCACTTTGAATTTTACCCTCTACCCAGAGCCGCTCTTCCCTTTGTCTTATATGCGCGAGAGACTTGTTTGGCTGTTTATTGTTACGATTTTTTTTTTATCTAATGACTATTCCTTTTTTTCTGTTCCAGGTGAGTACACAATCCTAGTCAAACTGCACGCAGTAAGTCGCAAATGAACAAATATAACTTTCGAATCGCAATAGCGTAACAGGCGCTCCGAATAAAATAGCCAAAGTGAGCATTCGATTCGTCACTACCACGACAGTCTCACGTGTTGCGTCTCTGATCCGCTACTCGGCTTGGATATACGTATATATATATCTCCCGCTGGCTTTATCTCCTATCTTTACCTGCGGTCTTGACACGCCTACGCGTATCTCTATACTCGGTCTGACTAAATTGCCGGAGATTTCATTGATATTAGAGATAGGATTAATCAACAGGTTGATGAGTCAATTTGTATCTTGTATTATATAAATTTTTCATACAAGACAGCAACTATCGGGGACAGCAGGAAATGAAAAGCTCAACACAGACACACAACGAATTATCATAAAGTATATACATCCCTTGCGTCTATGAATTTCATCGGTGCGCGCTCGCGAATATTAATACTCAGCTGGCAGAGGCCACATTAGCCCCCGTCGTCCTCATAAATCAAGTAAGCGAGTATAGCGCGCAACTAGCTTCGAGAGAGAGAGAGAACGCATCGAATGAAAAATGCATCCGACCCCACCTCCTCTCTCGCGGCGAAACGAAGGGAATATAAGAAAGTCGCTGCTGCTGCTACTGGTGGTAGCCATGTGTCCGCAGCTTACGCTGCTGACCGCGCTAATATGAATATGCATGCGCGGATATTCGTCCGAGCGAACTTTTTTGCTAGCTGCCTTTCCTATCCCCCTCTCGAAATTTTACGCGAGGCGAGGCTCTTTTTTCTCTCTCTCTCTCTCTCTCTCTCTCTCTCTCTCTCGAGCTTTTTAGTTTTCGGGGCTGGATTTCGCTGCGTTGACGGTTTTTTTTCTCTCTCTTCTGTCGAGGTGGTGGGGAGAGATTGTTTGGGAGAAATTGGCGTGGAAAATGAGAAAAGTTCCGACGCGGTTATTGAAAGACAGCACTTTCTTTTTCGCTCGAAAATATTTACAAGCCACATCGCAGCTGGAATAGACAAAAAAAAAAAGTGCCGAGAGCATCTCTATATACATGCATCACGTACGCGGCGCGACACTGCGCAGAGATACGCGGCGTTTACCCGGCCGCACGTACGTAAAATTTCGATATCCTTTCGATCCGGGAGGCCGAAATTTATGCATCGCAAGCCTCCGACAGCTGGCCCGATACACATACACATGAGAGCGTTGCACAACGGGGCTGAAATATCGACTGCTGCTGCTGCTGCTACTCGCGCGGTTTAAGTCGACAGAGGCGATCAGAGCTTTCCTCTCGACTGTGCAGCTTTTATTCTTCCGGGGATATTGGGGAAGTGGGCTACTGACCTCGTTGTCTACTGCGGCCTAATTATCGGACTCGAGTAGGTTTATGAAATGTGTGTGTGTGTGGAGGGGGATAATTGAATTACTACCGGACTGTGTTTGTGGATTAGTTTGAAATTTTTTTTCGCATAATTTTACGAGCTTAATTTCTTGGTAAACTCATCAGTCTGATGCACGCGCGGGAAGAGACCGCAGGTGTTTGGAGGCACAACATTTCCGATCGTGTCACAATATTTTCTCACTTTTCCTGCTGCCTCCGTAAATATTATCCATGCATTACGGTACGAAAGAACCAGTCAATAGCGTAATTTTGATACGAAAACAAAGTTTTTTACGGGAACGAGCTTTACGTACAATGTATCAATTAAAAACCCAAGCCGTATAACGAAGAATCGATGAATAATTTAAACAAACGCGCAAGCTCGCATATCAACGAAACAGCAAGGCGTAATTGATATCAATCAAACATCCCCCTATATTATACCCGAACGAACATCTATACCCCGAAAACCAAAAAAAAAAAATATCCGTCCGCCTCGGAATATCACTTTTTAATAAGGAATTCATCAAGCCGACTTGATAACGAAAAACAGAAAAAAAATGCCCGAGACCGCTCCACAGCGATAAATAAAGTCGAGCGATTAAATCGGCGCGCAGTCGGCGTTTTTGCCCGGGCCAATAATTCTCGTGAAATATCGCGCGCGGCCTCGAGCTTTCGGCAGTCGCAGCACAGCTTTCCCACGAGCGAAAGCGTTTTTTTTTCTGGTTTTCGTCGCTCACCGCTTATACCGATCTTTCTCTAGCGAGCTTTTATTCCCCTCGACCTGCGCGCGATATGCGGCCGATAAATCGTTAATGAAGCCAAATAACCGGCTGTTCTTTATAAAGCGGTGCGAAAGCTCTTGGAAATCGCTTGTATTGTACAACTAATCTTTGCTGTTTGCTAAGAATTAATATTCTTGCAAAACGTTCTTTACCCGAATAAAATATTCCTTCCACGCATTAATCTCCGGGTCGTGAACTGCGAGGCGTCCCACATCTCCAGCGCATTATTTCGTTTTTCCCTCGTCCGCTTTTCCCTCTTTTTTTTCATCCTCGAAACTTCAAGTAAGTTCCTACTTACATAATTCACCCAAACACAAGGCGAGGAAAAGTCTCTGTCTTCCTCTCGCGCGCGAAGCGACAAGTATAAAATCGAGCAAAAGGACAATTATAAGTAAAACGTGAAGAGAGAGGGAAGGTCGGTGTACGCGCTCAGACACAAGAGCACCGCGTGCGACGAGTAGTAAAAGGCAAGATCGCGTCAGACAGAAGGAAACTGGCGCGTCGCTTCGTTGCCGCTCACGAATCCTCTTATTTTCTTTGCTCTTCTTACTTCCTTTATGTAGCAACACGCGCGTTTATTTATATATATACAGCTTTTTCTCGTTTATCTCTTCCTTATTTTTCGACTAATATATTATATTTTCTTATTTATTTACACTCGTTGCTTCAAGTCGTCCCTCGAGAGTCTTTACTGCTTTATTTACTGAATTACCAAAAAACGACGTACGTTTATCCTGCAAAAAAGTTCATTCCACGTCATCGCCAGCAAACGCACTATCATTGAAAAAAAAGTCTTTCCTCGATCCCATTCACTCCAAGCACCACACGACTCTCTCTTTCGTCCTCGTTTGCACTTTCTTCGCACACTCGACTACCCTTTCTTTCCGGTGGCACGATGCCTCCGCGCCTCTCATTAAAAATAATTTCGTCCGAATGGAAAAAGAAGCTTGCGCGCGCGCGCGTGAGGTGCGAGCCTTTCAACGAAACATTTAATTTAATGTACAATTAGAAAAAAAGGGGCGCGGTAGCAGCGGCTCATTTTACTCCTCCTTTTTCGCGCGCGCGCGCGCGACCTTCTTCTTCGCGAGAGAGGCTCGTCTGCGGGGGTTGTTAAGTCGTGAAGGGGTAATGAGGATTACGACCGCCGCAGCATTAACGATTTCGTTAATTGTTCTGGGTTACTTTTTTGAGGACTTCTTTTTCAACGGCTGCTTGATGATTCAATTTGTGAAACGGATCTTTCGATGAATATACCGTTTTTGGAGGAAAAAAAATCGATAACGGTATATAGGGTGCTTTTTTCAGTTATTTTTTTATACCAAATATACAGGGATAATTCAGTTGAAATTTTGTTGGTAATGGCATTTTCCCCCACCACTTGAACTCTCAGACTCTCTATTAGTTTCTGGCTGGCGACGATAGGTGGCGCATAGGCACTTTTTCATTTCCCTCATCAAAATCTGCGCCCAGAATGTATATATAGCGGTGTCTCACTATGCCAAAGCGGCCTTTTTTCCATCTTAGGTCGCTCGTACTATAACTGCCTGAGTCTACTGCTATTACGATAGTTATAGCATAAGTGTACTAAATCATAGAATAAAGTATATATTTGCTTATTTATCTATCTCCATCTTACACGTGCTTTATAGCCCTTAACACGTTTACAAAAAGTACAAAAGGTGGCACGAGCACGACGCAATATTTTTTACGACTTTGGTTCTTTGCACTGCTCGACCACCTCACGAGTGCATCGAGATCATTGCTATATCAAGATATTCGCATGTCTAATGACAATTCTCAGTCCTTACTATACAATCGACCACGAATTATTTCCAGAAGTCTGAATTAAAACAATCACAAGCTTCACAGTTTTCTGCTAGCCATTGAAAAATACAATCGCTCGCGAATAACGTATATATAATTATACGATGATCATAATCGAAAGCTGCATTCGATTCGACGCAAACAAAATAAGTCCGCAACGCAGGCTAGCGGAGCGAAAACAATGCGTCGCGTCCCCTTGTTTCGGGGAATATATAAATTCGCCACTCGATCGCAGTGTAAATTACGCGTATTATTCTCCCGGCGCTGCATTAGCGAGAGCGCGCTTGATTAAACGCCGGCGGGCAGAAAGGAAATTTATCAATATATACGCGGCGCGGAAAGAATTTACAATTCAAAATTCCCCCCTCGTGTTTTTGATCTTCGTTAATTCGTAATTACGATCGTGCCTCGTGCTTATACTGCTGTTTTCGATTCTCTCTTTGAGCTTATATGCGTGTGTAAAACGAGCTTTTTTTTGTCTCATTCGAGACGACAGAAGTTGGTTAAAAACGCGGCTGAAAAGTTATATACGCCGGATTGTTTTGCTTTAATTTGTTTCGATTGTACTGGAACTGGTGTACGAGGAAATTAAACGTTTAGATTGACGAGTGTTTATTATCATTCGCGTGTTCGAGCTTCTATCACTCCCGGCGAATTTAAAACGACAAATGAGTTTTTATTCAGCGCGAGCAAACGTAATTTCACGCCTATTTAACTTCCTGATTCAATCAATCGCGCGAAAATTTTACCCAGAATTTCAACAAAACTATATATACACAAAAAAGAAAAACCAACTACTGCGACGAATAAATATCACACCTACACAAGCGCGAGGTGCGATTACAATTGATTCGGTCGCGCGCGCGGCAACCGCGACGTGTTCCATCGCAGTATCGACTTTTTTTTCTCCTCGACGCGACATGCATCGGCGTCCGAAGGCCTTGTGTAACAATTAGAGCTGCGGACGAGTTTGGGGTTGACCGCGACAAAGCGCCAGCCGACTGTCCGTCGAAGTATATCGAGCCGTGTGTTATTCGCATCGACGCTATTCCTATATACGTATTGTCTATTTCCTTCTGCTTTTTTTTTCACCGCTGCGATGTTTATGGATTAGTTCAGTCGCGCCTCTGTTTTTTTTTCTCTCTCTCTCTGTCTCTCTCTGAATAATTCGTTCTATAGATCAGAAACAACAGCAGCAGCACCGAATAGTTCTTCGCTAAACAAGGACACACACGATTACAAACTAATCCCCTACAGCGTTTTCTAAATCAAAACAAACGCAATATCGCACACGACGGGCTAATCTAATTTCCGGCTGTCCGAGCAATCGAACACAGCAGCCTCTCTCTCTCTCTCTCCAGCAGAGACTACTCTCTAATTTCGCGGGACCGGACACGCGAAAACACTCAAACGCGGCCGAGCGATCTGCGGTCTGTCGGGGTGCGCGTTGGCCCGATGAACCGGAAAGCTGCCGCGCTGCAGTGTCCATTGAAAATGTTCGCGCTCCGTCGCTCCGTCTCGCTTTAATTCCTCCGCGAGTGCGCTAGCGATAATTACTGGGGGAGGGAGGCACAGTCGTGTGTCTGGCTTGCGAGCGAGCAAGCGTTAATCTTCGTAATCGTGGGGATGCGTCTGTGTACTATGGGGATTCGATGGATATCCTGCTGATGCTGACTTTGGGGGATCTGTGTGTTGTTGTCGAGTCTCTCTGTCTGTGTGTGTTTTTCGTGGATTTTGTGGAAATCGTAATCATACATTTTTAAAAGCAACGAGAAAAGAATTATGAAGAATAAATAAACCTCGCCTCGGTATAACCGCGTGATAACCTATTCCAAGCGCCGCTTGCATACATCACCAACAAAGCATCAGCTCATTGCCCTCTGCTCTTCTCGTTGGGGAAACACCAGTCGTCGAAAAAAAGACTAAAGCCAGGGAATCAAGCTTTCTCTCTTCCTCTCGTAGGCTCGGATTAAAAATCTATTATTTAGAGACAGGAGCCAAGCTACTCTGCCAAATTGTGCTCTCTCTCTCTCGCCTCCTGCATTTATATTTATATATATCCGAGGCGTGCGCGGACCCCGAACTCGATAATTT
This sequence comes from Cecidostiba fungosa, assembly GCA_900474305.1. Lineage (NCBI taxonomy): Eukaryota > Metazoa > Arthropoda > Insecta > Hymenoptera > Pteromalidae > Cecidostiba > Cecidostiba fungosa. Next base: position 81,315 of record UCOJ01000179.1, on the reverse strand, counting down.
TGATGCTAGCCGCAATTCTTCTCTCCCTTATCCGACCTAAACAATGAGATGAAAGTTTCACGAGAAAATCGCCGTCTTTTCCTTAGTATTTATCGTTCCCCGCGAGCAATTCGTTCACCCCAACGATATTATATTCACAAGAAGGTATCCTATATACTTATTCCCTTATACACACATCACTTCCTCGAATTAAGTAGATATAGTCCGAAAGAAAAACATGGATCCTCGTTTCACAGCCGGTGAAATTCGTCGCGACAGCCGAGAACTTGGAGGAGCAGCTCGAAACAAGCAATCCAGGGTGAGATCGCCTTACTGCTGGTGGAAGGGAATTCCGCGTATCCTCGAAGCTCACCGCGAGCTGTTATCGAGAAACTCGACGAGGCAGCAGCCGCCGCACCGCGGATATCAGAGACGCGCCAGCCGACGAAAATTTGAGCGAGAGAACTACTACTGGCTCGTTTACGTACCGACGCGTAAATAAATGAGCGGCTGCTGTTTGCGAGAAACTTGCCGTAGGATATAAGTGACGGTGTTATTGTAGAGAGAGAAAGCGATGGCGTAGATAAGTAGTTTGCGAGATGTGTTTTGATGGTAAATTTCATCGATTTCAGTATATTCTGCGGAGTTTACAGCTCGCGCGTTATAAACACTGTAATGTCTTGGATAGAGACTGTTTGTCGACGAGGCTCGTATGTGTCTCTCTTGAAGGCATTCACTTCGTTACACACAACCCGAGTGAGAAGCATCAAGGAGAACCGAGGCTCGTCTGTAACGCACATACTTCTCTCCAAAGCATTCGCTTCGTTACATGAGCGACGACGAGAAATAGTAGCAGGAGCTAACTTTCTCAATCTTCCCGTTGCTTTATTGCTCTGCAGTGTCAGCACGAAATAACGTTGTCACACCTTCGTCCCGAAATTGACTGTATTTTGTAGTTTAGTATAGTAATACAGCAGCATCGTTTTTATATAACAGAGCCGGCGTCGGGACTAAATAACGCAAACGAACAAACGGAAAATCCGGGAAACCCGAGCCGCTCCGTAGGAAACTCTCCTCAGCCGCCACTAAATCGCTCTGTCTCTTTTTCCTCTAGAGCACGCTCGAATCGCATCGCCTTCTGGTATTCCAGAGCCGTTTGCTCGATTCTTCTTCTTCTTCCTCTCGTCCTTCCGCAAACTGCATCCTCCTCTCTCGCACATACACACACACACACACACAGGTCTGCGCGCCCACCTGTACGTGGGATTTCGGTAGAGTTTTCCCGGTCTGACGATTTCAATTTGTCGACCGGAAGGAAGGCTGGGGCGGAACTCGTTCGAGCCACGCGCGCAGCGATGCTAGAACGCGCACGAGGCTAGTTCGTTTAACCTTCTCTCTCTCTCTCTTTCTCTCTTTCGCTTTCTCTACTGCTTCTTTTTCCTCGTCGTATTCACTTTAATCTTCTCTTCGGTTTATCTTTTCTCTTTCTTCCACACGCGGCTTTTCCTTTCTGGGTTTACTCCTTTTCACTTCGCTTTTCAAACTCACGTGTGTGTCTACATGTTGGTATCTTTTTCTCCGACCTACTACTGTTTTCCGCTGCAGTTTGGTAATGAATTTCTTTCGGCCAGTTCGACATTTCGATGGCTTGATATTCGGGGTTTTTTCTGGCTCTCGATCACTGATGGGATATTCGTTTGTGCGTTTTTCGAGCTTTGAGAGATCGAATTGCGCGGGAATATTCGAAACTTGATTTTCGAATAGTTACTCGAATTTCGTACAAAGGAGTTATATATATACAGATGCGAATGTAAATCGAACGAAAAAAAAGCACGAACCCATCAAACATTAACGATTTGATATCCGCGGTGTGGGTACAATCTCGCTTTATCGAGTTTCAAAACACATTAACCTGATAAATAATCCACAGAGCTCTGACCGAAATACGTCAAAACAGCAATCCTCACCCCGAAATCCCTCATCATCGTCCAGCCACAGCCCTCCCAGCGGTTATACATTATTCGCCTAGTTTTCCAGTCAATTTTATTATTTATTAATCGTCAAGCTTTCGCGACACACGTATACACACACGTACAGCAGCATCAGCCGTGGGTCAGCGGTAAAAGGCCGGTCGGATTAGAGCTTGCAGTGTCCGAGAATGACGGTAATTCGATCAAACTTTCATCGCTCATTTCAGCAGGGACGAGAACGAACGCAAGGGGTTATAATGCTCATCGATCTCCTGCGTCTGACGTTGGCCACGAGCAGCAGCAGCAGGCTCTGCTGATCGACACGGACAGACACCGTCACGTTCGATATACTTTGCCGTATCACTTACGCTCCATGATGCACCAGCCTCCCACCCCCTTTTCGGAGAAAAATGAGTTTTTGATCGACTAATACTCCCTACCCCCGTATACCAGGGAGGACTCTATGTGTGTATGGAGCACGTGTAGGAGGATGCGCTGGAGGTTAATACGCTTTTCATGCCTTGTATTTCACGACTGGCCGATCGCTCTTGTCGTTGTCGCGCCTCGTTTCGCTCTTGCTTGTGCGGAGTTTAATGTCTGTGTTTAGCTTCCACGTTATAACGACGTTGGATATCGATTGACTTTTTGCTGATAGAGGAAGCTTTGTAATGGTAAAATTTTCAGTTTCGCAGGAACGTGTTTGGAGGTGTTGGGAGAGAATGTTGTTAATGGGGTGAAATTGAAATAATTGAATATTTTTAAAACCATATAAAATATGCATCAACATATTTGATATATTAGACCATATGAATTGTTAACGGTTTTTCTTTTTCGACTCGATGGACGACTCAACGCATACAATCTCTATCGCACATGTATAATAATTATTACGGCTCGACGTCAAGCCTCAGGAAATCTCGCGGTGATATTTCACCCCATTATTATCTCGGCAGTAGCAGGCTGCATCGATAACGGTATTAATACCCGCCGATAATGTACCAATGCCTAATGTGCCTCTGACTAATAGACGCCGTATAACGTCCTACATACACGTACATACTGTCTCAAGGTATTCCCTGAGGTGGATTAGTTCTCTCCCTCCTTATTCTGAATAAAGTATCAACTCTCTCAATGGTAATCCGTTTCGGCGCCACGTGTTGCCCAAAGTCGATGAACGGAGATATCCCGTGTATATACTCTCTATACAGCGCAGAAGCGGCTATTGTGGTCTCTCGGTTTTGATAGATCGCGAGCAGTCGGGGAGTTTCTATGGACGAGGCGGCTGCGGTAAATTCTCCGGAGCGTGATTTGTGAATGCCCAGAAGGTGTAACGCCGATTCGATTGACGATGATGCGATTATTCAGTGGAGATTTGATGCTTATACTAGCTACTCTTGTAATTGTGTCTTTCTGACCTAAGTTTATTCCACGGTGTCTTCCCCTCCTTTTTTTTCGTTTCATTGTCGAACGCGTATACTATAGGTAGATTAGGTGATATGAGAGTGCTTTTCGCAATACATTTGCAGCCACACAATACCCTTTTGTGTATACGCGACAGAATAGGGCGAGAAAAAAAAATTGTGATGAGAGTATATTATATACGTGTGTGTATATAGACTCGATATAATCGAGATCCGGCAAGAAAATTCGAGAACACCGGAAATTCGTCACTCGAAATAAAAAAGAAAGCAGGAGTATCGCGATGAACTGCTCACTCCATCGTCGCCGAGTACAAAGTGTATACACGCCTTTGATGCGTCAACATACAGTAGCGTAATTTCGCTCGATCGTATACATCACCGCAGTAGTTGGGAAAAAAAATTCTCTCTGTGTATTTTTTCTCTCGTCGCGTATGCAAAGTGCTTTGATGAACGAACCGAGCAGTCGGTCCGCGTAAAACACAAAGGACAGTCTGTATTTTTTTATGAATTCCACAGGTATACATAAGGTGTAACCTCTCCCTTCGAAGCTTCATTTTAATTCCATATTCGGACGAATAATTCAACTGATATATATAGTCGGAGTCGTGTAAGCCCAAATGTGAAATTTAATTATACCAGTATAGCCTAGACTATTATTAATATTATATATACTCTCGGCAAAAGCTCTATCTCTCGATTCGGATTTCGCAGTTGTTTTCGCATAATCGCGAGAGCCACGGAATTAATTAGTCGGGAGTGCTGTCCACGTTACCGCCTCGTGTATTTTATTAAACGTGAGGGAGAGAGGACACGTCGAGTTGATAATCGCGATATATTTCGAATTGAATGGATGAGTCAGCGACTTTGACGCTCTCTCTCTCTCCCCCTCGATTTTCCATTTTCGACCGCGGGGATTGTCGGAGCAGTCATCGATAAACATCGTAATTACCTAATTAAAACGTACGCGTATATTGCTGTGCATCAGCGAAATAAAAGAAAAAAAAAAGAACAGCAGCCGGCGAGAGTTTGCCGTTTAATTTAAATCAGCGTGTGTCATTATTTTTGTCGCTAATTATCGAGAGGAAATACAAGATTATACACTAATTAATCGGCGTAAAATTATAAATTTCAACTCTCGTCGTCGATCTTTCCTCTCTCGTTATAACCTGCGACATCGCATCAGAATGGATATAATATTATCAAGAGAGGCGCTTGTGTGTCAGTCGCTCATAATAATAAACGCCGCTGGAAATTCATACAAATCGCTCGAGAGCGAATTTATGGCTCTCCGCTTCTTCTTTGCTCTCGCGCCCGAAAACATTTCCGTCGCCATTAGTCAGGGGGCAACTTATCATAATTACCATACGAAATAATAAGAAACAAGAAGCGGGGGAGAATCCGCTTAGAAAATTGGTATGAATCGAGCGCTCTCGCAAAGTTTTAAACTACGATAAATCATTGTCACTCTGGCGTTCTCTCTCTCTCTCTCTCTTTCGCAAACTCTCTCTTGCGCGTCTTTTTTGCCTCAAACGAATACGTATATACAGATACGCGAGGAAGAATAGGCTCGAGGATTGCTTTCAAGCCGCTTAACTGAATGTGTCTCGTGGTGCGTAAACACGTGGCAAGTTCAGCTTGTATTTATAGGAGGAGCTGTTTATTAACTCCTCTCTCGGGGTATGCAAAATGTTCTCTATAGTTATAGCAAGAAAATTGACACATACGCGGCGGGCACACACAGACTTTCAACTCGAAAGTTTCTCAAGGATCTCTAATTTCTCATATACACGTCGCTGCCGACACGCGTATATACACACAATACGCAAACAGCAACCGGCTGCAGCAGTCGAGAGTATATTCTAAAGCTCACAATGTCCGCGTCCGAAACATACACACATACACACGTGATTTCTCTTATCGCGCATTCAAACGCTGAAATAATGGCGCAACTTCTGCTTAAGCAGTAGTGGCTACTGCGGTGGTCGCGCACATTGTGCCCGACGTTTTTACCGATTTCGTCGGCCGCGGCAGTTGCGAGGCTCAACTTTGAAAGCTACGCTGCCGTTGATGACCATTGTTTCGCAGCTACTGCGAGAGAGAGAGAGAGAGAGAGCTTTTTTCCGAGCTTATTGTACGCTTCGCGCAGTTTAGTTCTCGCCGAGGGTAAAAACGGCTCTCTCCAACTGAGAGTTTCAATGCTGTGTCATTCGTGCGTTTCTAGGAATATCAAATACATTTTTCCTGCTACGGCTGCTACTGCGGTGTTTATTCTATATTTGACGCTCGCTGCTGCACTTTTTTTCGTCCTCTGTTTCGCTGATTGGCTCTCGGCTGGTTTTAGAAATATCAGATTGGTTACATTCATTCTAAAATAATTCAATTCAAAACTTTAATAAGAATATAAAATTCCAAATTCATCCTGCTGACGAAATAGCTGCGACAAAACCATCATGTCTCCCGTCAAATTCTTCCCAACAAACTCGCCCCACAAAGCCAGCAAAAAAAAAGTCCACATAACTGCAAAATAATCCAGTCTTCTCTCCTGCAGCAGCATCAGCAGCGTTACACTATCCCGCCTCTCTTCATTCCAAGTGTACGAAAACCGGCTGCTGCGGTCGCTTTGTACCAGAGAGAGAGAGAGAGAGAGAGAGAGAGAGAGAGAGAGAGAGGGAGAGAGAGTAGAGCGCGGGAACTTGAAACGGGTCAGTTTGCAGTCTTTCACAAGGACCGTCGCTCTGGCGTTTGAAACGCGCGCACCTTTACAGGATAGTTCATCAACTCGACGCGCTCTCGCACTTCCGGCCATTATTCGCTAACGCTCTCAAGAGCAGTAGTAGTACCACCTAGTATAGTGGCGCCCAAAGGCCGACGAAGCGTATTTAAATACTCTGAAAGCTCGATATCTCGATGTGTGCTGCTGCTAGTGCGAGTGTGTGCGAGAGAGGAAATGCTTTCAGAGGCCGATACGGAACGTTAATCCACGGGGGATTATTCTCTCTGATCCGTATCCAAATATGTGTCCGACTATACGTTCGTGTGTGTCTCTCTCTCTTCTGTGTGTGGCCTCTCTCTCTCTCTCTCTCTCTCTCTCTCTCTCTTGACACGAGAGAGCGCCAAATATTAAATTTCAATATGATTTGATGACGGTCTTTAAGCTCGTCGGCAAACAAGATACACGAGAGCCAGCTTCGAATATCGCGAAAGTTTAATATGCCGCAGAGAATTGGATAAGTTCGAATTGGATTTAATTGTCTTTCGCGTTTGTTCTCTCTCGAGTTTTAATATTTTCTTGTTTGATCAAGCCATACAATATAACGTGTGAGCTTTGCATGCTTCGGCTTACTTTATTATATCCCTAATATAAGAGCTGAATTATCTTAACTACGCTTTTTAAACACGACGCAAAAGGAGCTACGAATGTTTACTCACAACTGCGCTATCTGATCCGTCACGCGCGCCGACTCAAGATATAAATACTGTGCCTCATACGCCGGCTATTTAATAAAGGTATAAGTCAAAATTAATCGTCCTCCTCCCCGTGTAATTTCCATCTAAAATCGAGATAAACTCTCGCCTATATATGAAAAGAATTTTCTAACAACTTCGTCCCATTGTGTCGTATAAATATATACTCAGAGTCTTGGACTCGGAGGCGAAATATTGCCACCATCCCAACGAGACGAAACAGACAAATCGAGTAGCCCGGAATGCGAGACGAATGAATCCTTCCTCGTAACAAACATTGAAAAATGCGCGCGAGCTTTAATCAAGCTACTTCCTAATTAATCGGAGGGAAGGGGTATATGTATGCGCGTCGGTGATTAATTAGCAACTTTTTTACTGATCATATTCGCGCCGGAGCTTTTACGCGCGTGTACACGTCCCTTTGTACGGTAATTAATTACTTTATTATTTTCGACTTCGCGACGGGAAACACAGTTCTTTTTTTTTCTCTCTACCTTGCGCGCCTCCTCGTGTATTAACTTTTTCCGTCCGGCTACACACGAAGTGAGAAATAATTAGTTGCGGAATAAGAAGGATGAGTCCAAGCAAGTTTCAGGTGTATTATCCGTGTGATATTACGCTCGCTCGGAAAAAATCATCGTTCTTTTTAATAATTCATCAGAGCAGAAGTATTAGGAATCGGCTTAATTAGCCAATGGCGTGTTTCACGCAAAGACAGAAGAGAGAGAGTGTAATTTACAAAGTGCCGTATACAACACTCGATGAAAATTAAAGCAGCGACACACTCGAAACTTGCCGATCGATTTTCGTTGCCGGTAACAATCGAAGCATGTACAAGCTCATTAGTTTTCCGCGAGGAAATTGCTGGGACGAAACAAAAAACTGGCGAAAGAGGCTGTTAAGCGGCTTTTGGGATATGTAATACGCCGGGAATAAAAGAAACGAGAAGTCGTTGATTTTAAAGGCCGAGTTCCACTCAATTGCACACACGTGCTATGTAGTGCTTTTGCTCACTTTACCTTCTCAGCGCGTGTGGAGTGTGTAATGAAAAATTTTCTTTGGAGAACTGAATTTGTATTATCATAAGCACTTTTACGCAGAATAAAAAATTCAACTAGTTATATAATATATATTAGGTATTATGTATCGTCGTTACTAATTATCCGTCGCGTCTAATTAATACCGGTTATAATGCCATATTATTACTCGTAGTCGTATCGCTAATGATTACTTAAGTGGTATAATTAATAGGTCAGCTCGGATAATTCAAATCTCGGATTACCCGCGGATATACCATCGCGGTATAAGCGATAGACTAATCTATATATCTCCAAAGATTTCCAGACAATTAATAATCCATACCATTGAATACAAAAAAAAAACTCGCTCCAAATAAACACGAAAAGTCGAGCAATCTATTCATCTGGAAAAGTATAGACGCAACATATGAGAGCTGCACACGCACGACGTGTCCATTGTATACAGCTGCAGAGAGTCGATACCTGTTGATACACTTTGCTCGCGAATAAAAGTCAACTTGTACGGCGAGTGCTTCAAAAGTCGCCATCTTATGTATATATATATATATAGTACACTCTCGGCAAGTTGGCGTGTGGGCTTCCAAATGGGGGGGATGAAAGTTCGATTCGAGAGTTGTGAAGAAGCCTTGCGCGCGCGAGAGGATAATCTTTGTCGCTTGGAATCCGTAAAACACAAGTATATAAAGTACTGTGGCTAAATAAACGACCAAAGGAGTAAGTTATAAGTATTCGTTCTGCTATAGAGTAATAGACGATTAAATCGATATACTGCTTTATATATCCATATTCTTGAATAATTACACAAAAGAAAAACGATTAGCTCGGGTATACACTAGACACAAAAGGGAGATAGGTCAAGTCAGAGGAAAGATATAAAAGGTATATAATACAGACCGAGGATAGACACACACACACACATACACACGGAAGAGAAGAGACAGAGAATGGCTCTCGGGCTAGCGCGCAGCACGGCAAAGTTTGCACAAGTTTCGTGGATAGCGAGAGGCTGCACCGCGGGTGACGGGAACCTCTGTTCCTCCTGGCATTTTATTATTTTAACGGCGCTGTCCCGAGCACACCTTGGCCTCGGGGCGTCGAAGCGAGCTCCCTCTCCTTTCTAAAGAAAAGCGGCCGCTCCAACTTGCTCCAGTAGTATAGTCTGTCCCCTCTCTCTCTCTCTTTTCGTTTCCACGAGCACAGCAGAGATAGAGAGCCGCAAGACAATTTTCCTGTACAACTTCTGCTGCTGGCGGTGGCGAGTCCTTGATGAGCCTGTGGAGTATCGGACCGCTAGAGAGAGAATATTATCGTGAAATTAACTTGAATGATTCTCTGGCTCTCATATATTGCGTATATTTTTATTAATTAATCATACGGCTGCGTGTTTTTGAAGGGGTTCTCAAGAAAATCTCACAGGATCAAGAAAATAACGCGAGATGCACTAAATTTTCCCGCCTACGGCCTCGCGTTTCCACAGCAGACGTAATAATTTCTTTCCACGCGGATACCGCGCGCGGGAAATGCGCCGGTGTATTAAGGTCACGTCGGGGAGAACCTCGAAAATCGCTGCTGCTGCTGCTCGGCTTCTTCTACCCACTCGCAAAATGAGACGCAAAAAAAGAAACAAATCTCTCTCTCTCTCTCTCTTTCGATACATTTGTCCGCGGATGATGATGACGAAGAGACGGATTTTCATTTTCGCCTCTATATACTGTCCTCATATATAAAGATGAAGTTTCGTTTGCTGCGACGGCGATATCGGAGTCGTAGCAGCGATTGTTTCGCGACGATTTTAATATCCAAGATCCCGGGGTGACTCGAGTGTGGCGTCTATAAACGGCTGGGAAAAATAAAGAAGAAAATATGCATAGTATGAGAGGGTGAGAAGTAGAGCGAACGGATTGTCGGAGCATGTATGGTGGAAAAAATTATAGATGCATGCGAGCAGTATATATGCTAACGGATTATATTCGAAAGGATATTTATAGGAAGTTTTGTGATTTCACTGTCGGGAATATCTCGGGTATATAATGTGATGCAGATAAAAAGACCGCGCGGTTTATAAGAAAATGCGCGAAATCGAGGATATAGTCCTGGATGGAAATAGAATAGACACGAAAGGAGTATAAAATAGAGAAAGAGGATTGGTGTGTATATATATAGGAATAGGGTCTCCAAGTAACTGGATCTCCATTACAGAGTGATCAAAGAATATTGAATATGAATTACACTCGGGAGCCTCCGATGCCCTGGGAGACTTTGGCTTTCTTTTTTTTCTTCTTTCATTATTTTTCATCTTTGCGTTCCATTTCTTTTTTTTTATTCAACTTCTTTCTATTCCTCGATTCTATTGTCGTTCGACTTTGCACTTTATATATTTATTTCTGGCCGCTCATTGTGGCCTCAAGCGCGACACAAATTTTAAACGATCCTTTAATCCCGGGAATATATACCATGAATTATGTATTGCGATTTGCTGCTTAATCTTTGAATATAACATAATATACTCTCAAACTATATAATAATTGTAATTATTTTCCTTTTCTGTTTCAGGTGAGTATCGCAAGCCAATAACTATACAAACGCCAAGTCTGATCCAGATTCGTGAGTTGTACACGGCTAAATTTCAAATTCAAAAATCGAAATTTGAATTTTAAATTGCAATACCGAAAGCAATCGCGCGCGCGAACAATACCTCGATTTTCAAATAAATTCCCAACAACGATCGCAATCCGAAATACAACAGCCTTGGAATTTTCGGCAAGCCAGGAGAAGAGAGAGATTAGGTGTACAGCGAACGTTGAAAATAAGATACAAGCGACACGAGAAGACGGTAGGAAGAAAAGCCGAGAGTTTTGGACTATAAAGCAGGTCGCAGGAGAAAGGCGCGCATTCGTCGCTCTCTCGGCACTACTGAGATCTTTCTTACGCCCTTTCTTATTCCTACTTGTTTTTTTCTCTCTCTCTCGTCAGGCACAGAGAAACGCGTTTATTTGAATCTCGATGCGCGGAATTTATTTACAAAATTCCAAAGTGAGCTGTTTCGGGAAAGAGAGAGAGAGAGAGAGAGGATATTGCGAGATGCGTCGCCGAGATTAAAAAGCACTTGCTCCTGCTGAAATTGCGCGAGATTTTTCCATTACTCCCGCGATCTGTGAAGAATATATTCAAAAATTGTTAATATTAAAATCAACGTGTATAACAGCCGAGACCCTTTAAAAATAATCCCAACCGCGACAGTATCACGAAAAAGCTTCCCCCAAAGCGAAACCAAACCGAATAGAAAAAAGGACATAAACTACAGCATCGAACGCCCATCTATATACAGAAAAAAAACGCTCAGCCACACGAGAGAAAGCTCGCGCGCGCAGGGAAATAGAATCTCACGCTCTTCGGCGGCGGGAATAATGGCCGTCCGAGAGTTAGACAGAACCGCAATTTTCTATGACGCGCCGAGGCGATCTCACGAGCGACTGATCCGGAAAATAAAACATTTCGGCCGAAGCAGCAGCGGTGGCTCTCTTTTATTAATTTTTTTTTTCTGGCCTCCACAACAAATCGCAATTCCATCCACCCCTTAATCACGATATATCAAGGCCGGAAGCGTCGTGCGAATTTATCGCGCTGAGGAACGCGTGTTTAAGAGATGTGCTTTTGCTGTGTTTGTTGTTTATAAACGCTTGAGTTTTTAAACGGATCGACTGGTTAATTATTCAGAGGATGCAGGTGTTGACGTGTTTCAGGGAAAAATTTATGAAATTTTCGATACTCAGTGTCTCGTATACAGACAGTTATTGCTCAATTATTCAGTCTAGGTACATAATGTAGTCCGGCTGTATTATGTACGTTATCTACTTACACGATGAGACTTTCCAGTTCAAGCGACAGTAAACACGCTGAATAAATGAAACCTTATCTCTGGTATACCGCGGATTATGAATTACGATCTCACCATCTAAATAGATAACATACTCGAAATTTAAATACACATTCCGTGAAATACAATCGATTCGGCAAACATCAAGTCACTAAAGCACTATAATAATTTCTTAAACAATTATATGAAAAGCTCGTCGGTGACATCCTAATTTCCGAAAATTAGCGCACACGCCACGCTCGTATATATATACACCAAAAACACGAAGCCATCTGCTCGCGGTCGCGAATCTGGGTTAGCCGGCGCATTGTTTGGTCTACTCGCGCGGAGGGGATTTCGCGGCGTGTGGGCCAATCAGTCGCGGCCCGCCTGATTTAATGTGCCATTTTATTAGAAATCTATAAAGCCCCCACGGGCTTTATGGCCTTCGCTCTCTTCTTCTTCTTTCTCTTAAACGTATTTCCGACCAGTCCCTCTTGATTTTCTATCCCGAAGTAGCAGCAGCTATACGTCTAAGTCAGGCAAGGGGGGGGGGGAGAGAAGCGATAAACCATCTGCTTATTTGTTCCGGTCTTTTATTATATTTTTCCTTTATACGAGCGCCGAAGATTGAAGCTTCCGAATCAATACTAATGTCGCAGGCGTGGTGGATGCGATTAACGTGGCTTGGCTTTTAATTAATGGGCTTTTGATGGGGCTGAGTTTGCTGAATGAAAATTGGGATGGATGAGGGTTTTTTTTTCGTTTGTTTGTTTGCTCGAAGAAATTGCTGAGAATTAGAATTTTTGAATTAACGCCGCAGTGCTCCGTTTATTCGCGGAGGCATTCGAAGAATTCCGGAGAGATATAGCGCGCCAGTCGTAAATTGTTAATTTGTGCACAGGATTTTGTCCTTCAGGACATCTTGATACATAGTCAAGCATCTCTTAACTCCAAGAAGTTTACGATCTTGTTTTACAGCATTACTTTGTTTATCCTTTCGTTTCCGCGTAACAGAAGAACTTTCTTCCTCTCGCCAAATATTTCGCGGAAATTCCCCTTTAATTAACAGTGTGAGTTGCATGAATAAAATGTCGCGATTTTTCCGGAAATTCCGTCTGCCCTACACGCCTGCATCAATTAAAATATCCTGTAATAAAGATCGTTAAAAAAAAACACCGCTTTGTAATTACAGTCGATCACACGTCGATATTAATTACACCGCTTTGTAATTACAGTCGATCACACGTCGATATTACTATAATTAACGTTACGCGACACGTAACGCGATGATGATTTAAATAATTCATCTGACGTTAATTGCCGTGTGGGGGTGGGGGCAGTAGCTGTCAACAATTCCCCCCGACGCGACATTTTTAATTAAGATTTCGTGCAATTCCAGAGAGGAGGCATTGAAACAGCGACAGAGCCATTGTGCAACTCGTAAATTGTTAATTTGCACGTTTTGCGTCCTTCAGGAAATTTATCGAGCCGTCCTTCTCTCCTGTATCTCTCTCGCTCTCACTCGAGTTCTACGCGCCCTTTTACCATCAGCGTCGCTTCAGCTTCTCTCTCTCTCTCTCTCTCTCTCTCCCTTTCAAAGTGGCCATAAAAAAGCTCTACTCTTTCTCTCGGTTAATTTATGCACCGATTCTTTATTGGGTCAATTCGCCGCACGATCTCCTGGAAAAATCAATGGCCGGACTATAATTAAAAAAAGGCTCGTTTCTTGCATACAAAATAGAACGGATGATGGTGGCGACGCCACGCCGCGCTGATCGTCACTATATACACACAGAGCCCCGGCGTAATATCGACTTATTTATTTCGTCCCATTTTTATTTCCATCGCCCTCGCGCTTTTTTCTTCTCTTTCTGCTTCCTTCTTTCATCTCGCGCAACTCCGCTTAAAGGAAAGTTGCGGCTGCTTCTCGTTTTTTTACTCTTCATTTTTTCGAGCTCGTTATGGGTTACAAAAATAATTCACTCTTTCCAGCTCGCGGAAGCCTATATAGATATTTCCCTGTTATTCTCTTCAATTTTCCTTTGTGTACAGCTCAAAGCATCTCCGCACGTAATTAAAATGAAGATTTTCCACTTTTTTAATCTTTTTCCATCAAAATTACCGGAATATCTTCTCCCAATCGTTATGAAAAATAGGAATCCTACAACTAAAGCAAACATCATCAAAAAGCCCAACCAGCTTGCTTCCGGCCATCATCAAGCATCAGCATAGAACTCAGCGGGTTTAAAGACCGACGAGACAATCTCCTCACCCGGTCGGCCATCCGGCGAAAGCGGCCCCGAGACCGATCAAAGCCCGAACTCGCTAATCGAGCCCCTAAGACGTGTAATAGACTTTATAACTCTTGCCGCTCTCTCTCTCTCTCTCTCTCCACCTCCGCTGCAGCCGCAAGAATCACGTCAGCTTTCGCGCGCCTCCACCAGCACTACCGACGTCCTACTTACGTTCCATCATAAAGCCATTATTACCGATCCCCGGACTGAGCGCTCGTTTCGTGCGACTGGAATCAGGATGTGACCCGGAAAATGTCGCTACGATGAAAGCCCGTTTAATCACGAAATTAGACTATTTCGTCGCCAGGTGTGCTTGTCCTGCTGTGTATTGGACGATTTGTTGCGTGAGAGGCAAATGACGCGTTTCTAATGCTGCGGGTGATTAGTTTAGATTGTGGTTCGGTATACACTATCCTTTAGTCCTTTAGAATGTCTGAACGCTTTTCTTCTCCAACTGCTATAAATTCTCTTCGCATAGAATCCAAAGGTATCGATCGAATTTTATTATCATCTCACTCCATCATCTCTATCTCTCCCAATTAATCCGATAGAAGCTCCTAAAGAAGCAGCAGCAGGACAATAACCGCGTCGTCCACATCTCTAAATTCCGCGCGATATTCACCTATACACGAGATACTACCACCACAGCAGCAGCAGCAGCAGCACTAACAGACTCTATATCTACATTATATGCAAAGGGTTAACGACCATAGAGAGGCGGTATAAAAAGAGGGGGGCGAGAACGCAAGCGAGATTATTACGTAGATAACCGGAAAATTAACTGCAAAACGCTCGGCTTGCGCCGCTACAGGAGGGTAATTTTAATAACGTATTTATTGCTCGACGGTATACATACAGAGAGTGAGAGAGAGAGCTCGGTGTTGCGCGTGCACTCGAGACAAAAGCCGCCTGTGTGTGTGTGTGTGTATAAACGGGAGCAGATAGCGTTCGATTTACCGTGGTTTATTTTCAAGGAAACCGATTTCATGCTCTATACTCGTGTGTTCATATCAACCTCCTCCCGCATCAGCTTCTCGATATTATTTGACCCAAGTGTCCGAGGATTTTTCTACTTCTTCGTCTCGTGTGGTAATAACAACGAGCAATTTGAGTAAGGAACTGATTTTTGTAGCGGGTTGATTTTCACGTATACTTTGAGAAAAAATATCGCTGGAAATCAATACCGTCTCTGCGGTGAAAATAGCTGGCCTAATAAAAATAATAACCCTGTGTGCACGCCGATTCCTTATCATCCGCGATTCCATTATACAATCAAACCTAAAATACAATATATTACATATTCTCGAGTCCTCGAAACTATAGCTGCAGGTACACGTCCTCGCCGCCATTTAAAATCCGACGAGGCTCGTTCACACCTATATATATCGGGAAAATTTTCCCGCTCTTCTCAACGATGAATAGCAAAGTTTTATCTTCGCGCGTGATATACGGCCAAGTGGCGGCACGGCCTTTCTTCGCTTGACACAACATACCCCTATATATAGCGTCTCTCTCTCTCTCTCGCTCTCTGTGTGTATATATATCTACTACGGAGTCGCGGAAGCGCGCGAGACGCGGAAAATCTACGAGATGTCTCGCCGACTTCCTTCCTTCCCGCCGATGCCCCTTTCTCCGCTCTTCTTCTTCTTTTTTATTCTCTGCTTCTTCTTTTTTTTCAAGGCCGTTTCTTCTTATATTCTCTCGTCTTATTTCCTTTTTATACCGGCTAAGCCCGTGCTCGCTCTATTTTCCCGCCGCCGCCGCCGCTCTATTCTTCTCGCTTTACCCACGCTTTCTTTACCCCTTCTCTCGTTTTTAGTTCGTCACTACTCCTTTCTTCCTTCTCCTGCTACTGCTATTCTTTCTTTTCGTCGGGGCGGCCGTCTTTTTCAGCTAGCCTCAATATCTTCTTCTTCTTCTTCTTTTTTTTGCGTCGACGACGACGATATTAAAGTTTAATTACTTTTCTGTTTTAAACGCATCACGACAGGGGAGAGAAAGAAATTTCGTCGATGATCTCGGATTGTTAATTTTTGGTGCATCGTCCGGGAACCAAAAAAAAAACCTGCAAATGAAAAAGCCAACTTGCACCTGAGAGAAAATCGAAAGAACGGACTGTTTGTATATATACAGGTATACGTCGGAGGGGTTAGGAGTAGTGCAATCAGCATTTACAACTCGACCGGAAGTTTTGCTCTATAGCCAAGAAGCAGCGGAGAGAAAAGAAAGTAGAGTGCGCCATCACCATCAGCCGGTGCTTTATTATCATATGTTTTTACCGGGACACCCTTTCGCCGTTTTATGTTCCGTCGACTCGAAATTCGCCTCATCCTTTCTTTCTTGCGCTCTCTTATCCTACATGCACTCGAGAAACTTTTTCCATATACCATTATTATTATTATTATTATTATTATTATTATTATTATTATTATTTCAACAAACCGTCAAAGAATAAAAAAGAAGAGAGAGCATACTATCGTCAGCAGCTTCTCGCTCGATCTGCCATCGTGATTTCGGTCGATGTAACTTCAAAGCCGTTTAATCCTCTTAACGAGAAGCCACATGGCGTAGTGTACCTTATATACCTATGTGTCCCCCTTTGGCTTTTTGTTTCGCGTGTGTCCCCTTGAGGAGGTGTACAACAAAGGCGAAACTTCCGCGGATCGATGATTGACGATACTGACCCGTGTAAGCCGGCTTCGAACCGCCGAATAAAACTTCACTCGACCAGAGAGAGAGAGAGAGAGAGAGAGAGAGAGAGAGGGACAGTCTGATGAGAGAACGAGCAGTTTTGCGATTTATAGTTTGTCTATATATCGACTAGCATTAAAATTCTATCGACCGGTACAACACGTGTGCTTCTAATACACGTCCTGGAATAGGTATTCTAATGTACATAATAAATCAGCCTTTGAATTTCTCATCTTCCAATACACCTAAATATATATACGTACACTATTGGATATCGAAAATACATCGTTCGAGATTTACACCCTCGACATGTACAAAAACACCAGATTCATATACCGTCTCTATAAATATATACGTATATACATCGTTAAAATTATTTCTCCCCGTATTCTATATGCAGATACATAATACTCCCATCCTCGATTTAACCCTTTATTTAAGTTCCCGTCTCTCGTTATATATAACCTACACACCACATCAGCGAACATTAATAAGCGGCTTACAGGTCGCGAAAATACAAGCCCTAGACAACCCGATTGCCTCTCGCGATTCGCTTTAATTGTGTGCACTCCAGTGAGCGCGTACATAATGCCGCTTCTCTCGCGAGAGAGAGAGAGAGAGAGAGAGAGAGAGAGAGTTGTGCGCGAGCTTCCCATATTATATACAGGTATATATAGACTATAATCAAGGATATATTGCTTCAATAGTTGGGCGGGAAATTCAAAAGTAGTGAATTTTTAATAAACACACACACACACACGTGGGTGGGGGGCATGTGTTTGCCATCGAGAGACGAGAGTTTCGACTTAATCATCCTGAACTCTAGGCTAGTATATAGAGCAGCGTGTATACATATCCGGAAAACCGAGGACGTCCCAGCATCGATATCGAAATTCAAACTGCGCGAGCTCCGCAAACGAAGCCGAGCTGTGGGTGCTATATATATATGTATAGAGAGCACTGCAGGATAGAGAGAGGATAGAGTCGTCCCGACAATTAGTTCGCGCTCGCCGGAGTGCACTTAGCGAAAAGTAAGCAAACTCGCAATTTCTCTCTCTCCCTCTCTCAAAGGCCTTGCCCCCCTTTATTCGTCTTCCTATTTTTCTTATACAACATGTAGTATTCCGACGACTATCTATCTTCTTTTTACCTCTCATTGTTCGGCTTTTCTTTGAAGGTCTTACGCCTTCTTTATTCTCTCTCTTTCTCTCGTATGGTTACTATAGATTCTATCCGGCTAGATATGCTATAACACAAACTCTCTCTCTCTCTCTCTCGTTTATATATAACGTGAAGCGCATCGTTTCGGGTTTCGACAAATAGCGAGAACGGTCTTGTTTTGCCGTTTCCAATACTGATACCCGAGAGATGTATTGAAAGCAGATACGCCGAATGCAATATGCCGTTAGACCCGATCTCACGAAATTAATATATACATGCAAAGATTGCATGAAAAATTTCGCGCTAATTAATTCGATCTGTAACAAGTATCTCGAGGAAAAGTCGAGTGATGAACGAGGGAA
Source organism: Cecidostiba fungosa (assembly GCA_900474305.1). Lineage (NCBI taxonomy): Eukaryota > Metazoa > Arthropoda > Insecta > Hymenoptera > Pteromalidae > Cecidostiba > Cecidostiba fungosa. Next base: position 63,073 of record UCOJ01000179.1, on the reverse strand, counting down.
GCATCGGAGAGAAAAAAGGTACTTAGCGGTTCGGCGCAACTTTTAAACGCGGAGAGGATAATTTCGTTAAAATAGACGCACCGCGGATCGAAACGTCGAGATTGATGAAACTCGATTATAATCGGTTGATTTTTTTTACTCTTACCTCGTGTATTTTGTCTTGGAAGATATACCGCAGGTTAACCCGTAATTTCGACCCTTATTCTAGTGCAATTAATGAGTTTTAGCCGCTCGCTACAAAAGCAGCGGCGATTCTCAGATTGTATAAAACTTTAGTCCTTAGCGCTGGCGGCTCTCGTTGGAGAAAGGACAAAGGCTCGAGATTCGATCCGGTCGAGGTAGAGAGAGAGAGAGAGAGACATGACAAACCCGCGATTTTGCCAATTTCCCGTCTCCTTTTTCGCCGCTTCGCGAATCGATGCCCCTATTATTGTTGGCCCTGAGCGAGTTCCAAAATAGATATTTCCTGTACAGCTTTGTGTCTTATATATTATACGTATCGTTGCTTTTCGTTCGAAATGCTTATTTTAACATTTTATGATTAATTATCATATACCTTTGAAAATTATCAGATATTTTCACACAAAAGTCGTTAATCCACGTCGATAATTTTTTCTCCATTTCCTCTTCCTGCGCGAGGTAATCGACATTTTCGAGGAGGAAGAATGAAAGAAAGCACCGGCACAATAGAAACGTATACATACATACACCTGCAGAGCAGACTCTCGAGGAGAGAGAACTGGTTGAATTAAAATCCTGAGATTTATCGCGTCAATAACCTCGGCGTGCATTAATTTACGATTTCGTGAGAAACAAGAAAAGTGTCCGACGTAGGTCAATACTCGCAAAGTAGCTGCTAATGAAAAATGTTTCTTGGTTAATCTCTTTTTGAATTTCGTTTGAGAATATGCTGCAAAAAACAAAACACGTTTAGTTTGGTATTTTGAGAGTCATTCAAGGTCATCGCGTATAGAGTAGTTGGCAAAGTTAGTTGTATATACTAGTAAAACACAGATAATTATCAGGTGATCCATCTCCGTCATCGGGAGACAATAACGAAAAAGTTTTCAAGCATCGAAAGCACAAGACCTAATATTAGGATTATAAAAGAAATAATTAAAATAGTTTGTAGCTACACTTGTATCGATCAGCAGACACATCCTGCAACAAGCACTTATTCTCCGGTCGAGCAAGTTCCCACAATTTATCCTTTTTATCCACGTCCTTTCTCTCTGTTCCTCGTCCGTCTGCTCGTGGTTTTCGTTGCCTCCCTCTCCTTACATTCCGCAATTTGATTGATCGCGTTAATTACTCCAGTTCCTAATGCAGCGGCTCTCTCTCTCGTATACTTGGGCGACGCGACGACAGATGGAAAAATAAAGTACCAGCTGAAAAACGAGAGAAGGAGAGAGGGAAATGTTGCAGGCAAACTAGAATTGGGTAAATGAAGATAGATAACGGCCGGGACTTTTTTAATTTTACAGAGTTTAAACCCTCCCTTGAATTTGCATTTGGAAATTTGTACGCGCGTGCGAAAGAAAATGACGTTTTTTACGTTCATTTGCGCTTGAGTAGAATGTATAGTGGTTGGACTTTGTTATTCGCTGCGAAACTTGCAAGCTTAAATCATTTTTGATAAGTCGTATATACGCGTTACTCTTTGCTGAAAGAGAAATGAATAAGAGAATAAATAATTATCAGAATGTATTCACCCGCGTAATCCTCACCTCGTCATGACTCGAGAAGCTACACACTAGAAATAAAATCCGAGGCAGTGGTGTAATAAACCGAGAAGAGAGCGAGAGCGAAAGAAACGACGAGAGTCTCTTGAAAATTTCAGCAGCTCTACGAAGGAAAAAAAATATTTTATTTCGAAGTGTAGGAAGATACAGAGATGAGCACCGTGAGTTCCTAATTTCGAGCGGCACCGCTGGAATCTTAATTGTGAGGAAGAATTCGAGGATAGTCGTCGCCAGTGTATACCGAGTACCGAGTAACTTCCGATGATTCTCATTTCCTTTTTCTCCCTGCTTTACATTATACTTGTACAAAAAATATGTATAATAAAAATTCGCGTCGATATCAGTCAAGAAAATTTCGCGTCAAATTGCGAGCGCACGGTACTTACTCAAAAGAAACCTGATCAAGAGCAACAAATAAAGAGAAAGAGCTCAGCTCGGAATCCCGAATCGTCATGAGTCATGAGAATTCCGGGGGACTAAGCCCGAAGCCATCTACGGATATCTCCAAAGCGAGAGCGAGATCCGTTCCGTATAGCATCGCAGAGAGAGAGAGAGTGAGCAAGAGAAAAGCGAGCAAGAGAGAGAGAGAGAGCCTAGATACCCATTTCCTCCACCTTTTCTTTTTACAGCCCCAGCCGGCTTCCTCTCTCTCTCTTTCACCCCTTTCCTCCAGCCCGTCGTCGTGACTCCAACGTCGCCCTCTTCTTTTTTTATCCTAACGCGATCAGCATCCGCGTCGGACCCGAGATCGTTCGAGCCTGTGCCGCCGTGAGCGATGCGCGTAAAGTGCCATGCTGCCTCTCAGAGAGAAAGAGAAGAGAGAGCGAGAGAGCGAGAGAGAGATGAGTGAGCTGCTACGTCGCCTAGAAAGCAATCGATATGACGGAGGCTGCTGCTGCTACTGCAAGAGCGGATATGCTATAGTGCACGTAGTAAAAAGTAATGCGCGCGCGAGCAAAGGTGTATATAGCCTGGATTTTTGAAATTTCCCGCCAGCAGCCGCTGGGATGATGAAGCGGTGGGTGTTGCTGAGAGCAAGCTTTACTCCTATGATTTTTTTAGACTTTTTTTTCAGGGATGCTATTTCTTAAGCTATATGGATACACGAACTATGTCACGAAATCAATTTCGCGTTATATTTAAAAACAGCAAGAATTTTTCGAATTGGAAATATTAAAAAAAGCGAGTCATTTCCAGCTCTCTACAAACCATCGCACACGGCTGTATATACACATTGCGCGCGCGAGAGAGTAAAGCTATATAGCGGAAATCGCTCCCGGCGCGAATTACATCCCTTCCCGGAGTGCGCTGCGCGTCGACAAAAACCTCTTAATCGACGTGCTTCATCCTCGGAGATTATCGTTATTTTGGCCGCCCGAGCACGATAAATGCCGCTTTTTCAGACCCGCCACCGCTCGTATATATTTCCGACGTGGTAACCAGTGACGCTCTGCTATAGCAATGATTATCGCTGCGAGAGAGAGAGAGAGGGAGAAAGACACTTAAGTGCCTCGCAATGTGTGGTTCTTTAGAGCGTAATCGTGTTGCTGGAGAACTGGAAAAATGTTCGTCTGACCATAACCGCCATTTACTACTTAGCAACCAAAACGTCGCTGTCGTCATAAAGGAGCGAAAACAAACGCCTGTAAGAGGAACGTTGCCTTCGAGAGAGATCCGATTAAAGAGAGAGAGGGAGAGCGCGTAACCACTCGACCGAGAGGAAAAAGGACTCGTCGTAGTATCAGCTGATGCGTAAGCGCGAGGCCAGCGATCCTTAAAGGGGAAGGGACCGAGCGAAGATAAGGGAGGTGTCTTAGCCTATTAGAGAGTTCGTTTCAAGTTGTTTGTCGACTTATATATGTTTGCAATTGGAAACGTGAGATCGAAGTTTTATCGTATAATTTCTTTTTTAATAAAGCACTCCTTCGTCATACCGGAAGCCCTTTTACCGCCTGTGTTTTACGCTTCATTTATGGAGCATCGTTTCCTTTACAAGAATCCATTTATTCCTTGGCATCGTAACAATTTCAAGCAGCGCGTACATATATAGTGTCATTCGAAAAGCGATGAAAATCGAAATTTTTCGCGCAACGATTCCTAATGAATAAAGCGATAACAAAAGATTGCGCGGTAGTCGAAATTCATAAATGACGATTAATCACAAAAAGCCGGGGGGGAAACCGGCGAAATCGATACAAGCGTTGTTGTTGTTTTCTCTCTCTCTCTTTCGTCGCAAGCGACAAACCACCACGCGGCGCATTGTACATTTAACGGGCCGACAGTAGTGCGACGGAACAAAAGCGCGAAGAAGAAAACCGTCGCCGCCGTTGTCTCCCCGGCGCATAAAGTCATCCTTTTTTTTCGTCTCTACCGCCGGGAAAAAAGAGAGAACGAGAAAGTCTCTCGGCGGCGCATGCATAAACAAGGTGTTTAAAAACCGCCGGATACGCGGGAGAGAGTATTATTTTTCCTTGCTCCGATCTGATATTTTTAAATACGCTCTGGTATAACAAAAAGAAAACTCGTGCGAGTTGAGGTACAAGACGAAATAATAAAAAAAGCGCGAGTACGAGGGTGTAGTAGAACACAGTGAGAGGGAGAGAGGGTTGAAAGAAAGCAATACATTTGGCGCGATTAAAGAAAGCTCTCGAGGCTCTTGATGGGGCGTAAACCTCCGTTAATTGTCCGCCGCCCCGTCGCGCTCTTGCCCATATAACGTCGTCGCGCGATTAGACGACGACGAAACAGCGAGAGAGGGAGAGAGAAAAAAGGACACGGTGTGCAACACTACACAAAAGGGACGACGGCTTACTTCTTGTCGTCCTGACCCCGCCGCCGCCACCGCCGCCGAGGACGTTTTATCGTTCCGTAACTCCTGCGCGAAAACGTTCCGTGTCGTAAAGCTCGCTTTTATGAGTGTGGAGAGGAGTGTGGGCTCTGGGAAATTTTACGTTTCTTAACGCTCTCGATTTTTAAGGATGGGAGTGAAATGTCGCTTGAAAATTTCAAGGGGAGACTCGATTTTTATTCGGCTTTTAACGGCCGCCGCTCTGCGCGGAGCTCTGTGGAAAAATATGCGCTTCTAACTGTTGCGAGTTGGGTATAGTCTTCTGTGTGTGTGTGTGTCGCTTTGAGGAATTTATGGACTATTCATTGATAAATGCTAGACGAGGGGAATGGATAGCTTGAAAAGTTTATGAATCGTTAAGAACGTCTTGCTTGTAATTATATTTTTTTTGCGATGGATTTTTTGTTCTCGTAAAGAGTTCTTTTTAGGATGAATTGATTAGTTATCGGTGAAATAATATATTAAACAGCTGTTTTTTTTTCGTTACAGGGACTGCAGGGTCGTGAGGGACCCACAGACGATGAAATCCAAAGGCTATGGCTTCGTCTCTTTTGTAAAGAAAGCGGTAAGTATCCAAATATATAATTAACATTAAAACATCGATTTAAATCCCAGCACTCAATTTAAACCAACAATCGACTCAACCTTTTTCCACTTCTAATCAATAATATTTACTCGACGCCTCGGCACTCACGAATAATAACACAATCTACATTCCCCGAATCAAAATTTCAATTCTCTCTCCTCTTTCCAAGAGAGAGATCGTCACTTAGTCCTGCGATTGCGCTCGACGGATGTTTTATGCAAAAATCCGCGTTACATAGATGCGCATATAGGAAAGAGCGTTTCCAGGCGTACTACTACGTCTAACGCCACGAAAATCCCGGGAACGATGCAAAAATCCCGCCCCACAAAGCCGAAGCCTCCCTCGCCTCCGATATTAAAACGAATATCATTCAATAAAGCGCCTGACGGCGTGGCGTCAGGTCGTGTGGGGATTCGAGCCGTCGTTCCGCTGAATCCCATTCTCATGTACGCTTAGGCTTATGTGAGACCACTAGACTTTGCGAAAGAAGGCTTTTATTAGTTTGTTTTCAGCTGGATTTTCGCATACGTTTATTACAAATAAAATAAAAACGTAGAAATTTCAACTTTACTACATACTAATGCAAGGCTATAAAAATACTTACAATCCCAGACACGACCGATGTACACTGTATAGACTCGAGTTCACTCGGCGAGCGCCTGTCGTTTCGGCTTCATTTTTCAGCGATTCGCTCTGTCGCTGACGTCGTCTGTCTTTTCAATTTTCTCTCTTTCTCACTCGTTCTCTCCCCCGCGAGCGACGTCTCGTTACAAGTGTGAAGGGTATAATCAAATTGGCGAGGGACAGAATTCGCTCGTGTTTCGCGGCTGTCGTCAGTCGTTCTTCCTTTTTTTTCAATTTTATTCCTCGTCGTTCGCGGAAGACGGAGAATTCTAGATGGGATTTTTGAAGGATCTTCATTCTGTTGATCGTGTATTTTGACGTTTGTAAAAGAAGCATGTACGTAATTTTTTTTAATTAATCTACCGTATTTTCGTCGATTGTAAAATCGGGCTACGCGTACGCAATTACGCCTCTGATGTAGCGCGGAATTACAAAATCGAAATTTAAATAAGCATGTCGCATAGTATAATTCGGAAATTGAATTACCCTTCAGACTTCATAAACAGAATTTGCATCGTAATTGAGTCTACCCGTTGGCCGATATTACGAGAGCAAATTACTTTCGTCAACAATCGTCCCACACACACATATACACACATAACACACTCGGGAGTATAAAAATAACGCGAGCAATCACTTAAAAAAAACTCTCACCTATATATACCGCAGCCGGAAAGAAGCCATTAGAAAAAAGCCTTTCTCCATCAGGAAACGATAAATAAATAATTACTCCAAGCGAGAGATTTACGAGTAGCGACGATCGCATCATAAAACGTCAAAACAGAAAAAAAAAACACACATACTCGAGCCCGAAAAGGAAAGCACGTGCACGTGGCCGCATGTAGGGGTGCATCGATCGCGAGCGCGACGCGAAGAAAAGCGAGCGCAGGAAGCCGGCCATTCGGTGGGCGGAAGTGCCGAGCAGCGCGCGGTCAGCGTCGCAATTTAGATCCGCGTTTCCGGCGACGACTCTCCCGCTCGTTAAGGGAGGAAGTTATAGCGGAGGGATGCCGCTCTCTCTCTCTATATATACGCACGCGAATTTTCCGAGCAACCGCGCCTCTGTGGCTCGAGAGAGAGCACATTTGTCTCGTTGGCGACGAATTCGCGCGTGGATTATATTTTGCGTGTTGACTGTCTACTAGCTGAAAGAATTTATTGGCGCAACGCGAGTCCTTTGATGTTTTTGATTAGTTAAAGATTTGAGCGCGGAATTGGAGATTTTGAGGTTATGTTTGTTTCGTTTTGGACTGGCCTTTCCCCCACCACTCTAGTCTCCGACTAGCGACGATAGGTGGCGCATTGGCACTTTCCAGTTTCCCTCATCACTATGGGCTCATCGAGTGTAGATATAGAGGTGTGCCACCTATGCCAAAACTGCCTTGTCGAGCCTGCTTGGGCCGCTCTTACTATAACTGCATGAGTGTGTACTGGATGACACTATTTTCAGTGTTCACATCCGCCTCAATCGTATATTCTAAAGCCAGTTGCGAGCATAAGAAAAATAATCAATTTTCAATAGCGCTCATAGTGAATTACACTCACATATATACATAATACGTGTGTGCGTGTGCGGGAGGATTGCTCGGTTGCAGTAGTATAGTAGAGAGAGAAGCGAGTGTGCAACGCGTACTCGGTGACATCTGGGGAAATTTATACTCGGGCAATAGTAATCTCGGTGGAGGAAAATGCCGGCTCCCCACCGCTTTCCAGATCGATCGGGCATTAAAACAGACGACGGGGCCTCGCTCGTTCTCTCTCTCTCTCTCTCTCGTATACGGAAGAGTGAGACAGATAGATAGATAGTTTAGATAGATAGGCGAACGCCGAGAGGATTGGTGGAGCTGACTTTCCTCGACTATTTCGTCGTTATCTTTGAAATCGGCATTGTTCTCCTGAAGCGCGCGAGAGCAGTTTATAAACACAGTGGAAGATTTCGATTTGTTGCTACCTCGATTATTTATTTTGAATTTCCCGCCGAAAGAGAGCTTTTTGCTCCCGGAATGAAAAAGTTTCAAAGCTATATACGCGAAATAACAAGCATCGCGCGTATCGATCTCGCGTAAATTTTTCATAAGCAAAACAGACGCCAGTATTTATCCAACCTAATTTCCAAGCGCGTTTCCCTCTAAAAAAAACAAAGCTCCGCAAGCTCAAAGTTATCACTCCGGCCTGTGTATACTGCACGTATACATAAAAAAAAAGCGAACACCACCGCAGCAACAGCGATACTCCGCGTCAATCAACAGACGACAAGTGGGCATCGCAACACAGCCATATAGACGACGCGCGGCACATGCGCGCAGCTGCATCACACGCCGGTAAATCACTGCGCGACGAGGCCCTCAAAGGCCTTGTGGAACGACGAGTACTGTATATATGTATATAGTGGGCTGGCTGTGCAGAGAGAAACTCGCGAGCGCGCGCGTCGATTAAAACCGATGTTTAATGCACATCGATATTTACACCCCTGTAACATCAATACGCTCCTGTCACCAAACACCGCTGCTACTGCTGCGCGCGCCGGTACACTATTTCACAAAGTTCAGCCGCGCAAATTCGTTACCCAATGCCATTAACGACCGGAGCCCAAAGCCAACGTAGTTGTAGCAGTCGAGGCCTCCTCTCTCTCTCTCTCCCTCTTTATATCTATACGTGCGTTATATATATATACCTATACACCTGTGCAACGAGGACCGACGACTCTTTGGTTGGCTACTGCTACTATTCACATATATATAGACGGAATTCTGGTTGAGGTGCTGTATTGCGGATCCGGGGATTGAAATTGCTGTGCGAAAGTATATTACTTTGGTGTGTAAATTATGGATTGATTGGTATAATATTATTATACGCTAATGTAATTATATGTGCGGATTCGATCGCAAACATCGTACAATGTGAGCCGGGCTGCTCTGTAAGCTTCAATAATTAATTTACACGTATACAGCGTCGAATACTTGAAAGCAATTAATATACACGCGAATTCGACAATACCCTGATTATAACGAAACCGAAGCGAGAAATGCATCTTTATTAATATTCATCCCGATTATTAATTTTTCACAGTCCCAAATTATACACACTCCATTGTTTCCTCAATATAATGTCGAATAACCAATAAGCACTTTGATTAATTCTTTGTATAGTCGCCTTTTCGTTTCTTCGTGGATAGACACACTCATACACACATATGCATTTGTTTGCCGGAACATCGTTAAACACACCGCCGAATCGACTCGTAACGATCCCGCACACATAAGCCTCTCGGGTAATTTTTTTCTCCCCCATCATCTCTGTCGAGCTTCGCATATACTGCCTCCGAGTATTCGCTCGTCGATAGGAACGCAGTTAATTAATTTCTCTCTCGCGAGGAAATTTCGCCTCGATCCTTGGATGTTGAATTTCGCGCTGGGCAAACCCGCAGCCGCCGCCGCCGCCGCCGCCGACGTCGCTCTTTCTCTACTTAACATTCTGAAAAGGTTATTCGCGCGGGCTTCATAATTGAGATGAAGGCTTTATAATTAAATTAAGGTCTTCTGCCTTGATCATTGGATATTTAATTCGCTGCTTCTTTTTTGACTATAGATTTTATGTTAATTAGATGTTCACTTTGATGTTGGCTAGAGATTCGAGTTCCATTCACTCTTTTATTTTACGAATTAATTGACGCTTTTTCCGAGAGCAAATGAAGCGCGTCGGTCGAGCTTTTATTTAAACATTCAAAATTTTGATACGTATAATTACGAACTCTTCGAACCTCCATATCAGGCCATAAATAATATTCTCGAAAAAAAAACACGCATCCACTATGGGTTATGAATTTTGCAAGCAGAAAATGTATCTGTAAACCTTTGAAAACTTTGACCAGTCCGCATCAATATTACAATACAAATGAGCTTTCGTAAAGCTCCGCAGCCAAAAAATTGTAAAAAGCCCGCGTTTCTTTTTTCACCAACTCGTCCAATATAGGTGTGTATAGATCGAGGCTTTATACGCGCATTACTAAGTCATGACTATCGGTCGCTTACGTGGCCGAACGAAAGTTTTGCAAACGAGTCGATGCGTCGCGACCCTGTTTCGCCTCGCTTTTGTGTGTCACACACGAGCTGCGTTATTTTATTTGCTCGATCCGTGTAATATATTATATAGTTGTAAGTTTTTTTTTTACAAAGACGATCGAGAAGGCTCGCGTGCGCGAGAGTTTACAAAGTATAGTTGAAAATGGCACAAATTTAATAGGCAGTTAGCTGTTGCGTTTCGAACTAGATGGCTGTTAATGTGTAATTTTTAGGATTCGAAACTGGGATAAAATACAGGAAATTAATATTATTTCTTCAACGTTTATAAACAATTAAATTAGATATAGAAGATGCGAGATTACAGCAGCGAAATTCCTCATTGGTGCAGACCGGCAAATCCGCAAGCTCAATCACTGGCGCAAAGCCCTCGACACCATAAAAACCCGGTCCAACCGCAAGCACACCTTTATTTTCGCGTGTTCAGCATCATCCGATTCCCGACAGTTAGCCTCAACTCTCTTCCACACAGAGAGAAAGAGAGAGATAGCCAAGATTAGGCGTCTCGATCCTTCGCGACTACGTATATATACCTACATACATACCGTTAACCACGTCGCCGGGAAATGGAAATTCGAATCGGAAATACTTTATTGCCGGCCAGAGCATTCGCCCAAACGAGCGGCCATTTTGCGTAAAATCAATCCTCTCCTGGAAAATTTCCAAAATCCTTGTAACGGAAAATTCGGAGGGGATTTTCTTGCGCTGGATATCCGGCTTCGCGAATCTCTCTCTCTCTCTCTCTCTCCTTGCGTTTATTCTCTCGTGGCTATACGCGGGTTAGCAGATGCCGGCGTATATATACTTGGCCGAGCTTTAATTTATTCGGCTGTTTGCGCCGTCACCGTAGCGCTTGTTTACCGAACTCGTCGCCGGAAAAATTCATTACACGTTCGGGACTGGATGTTTATCTGCGAGATTGTGCGAGCGTTTATGGCTTGTTTCTAATTTGGAGTGAGTGCTTTTCTGCAAGTTTTTCTTTTTTTTAGTTTCGAGATTTTTAATGCGGTAATTTAATTTGGAATTTGCCTTCAAGTCGAGAGATGTTGTTCCATTAGGTTCCGTTGGATGGATATGTCAATATTGAGTTTTTAATGTCTTGCTCAACTTTATAACGAGACGGTTTAATATTTACGGCTTGACATATCAGTGCACACAATGTTTCTTAGTATATTTTATTGCATTTTCAAAATTTTAAATTATTTACATATTCTATGATACATCTTTCTATATATCTGAGCTTAATATTAAGTAACGATCTTTTTATCATCAGCATTATTTTTAATATAACAATTGAGTACAAGTACAGTAAGGTTCCGACGGATTGTGTACGACATGGAGACAAAGAAAACGTTTGCCTTGACACTGATCTTCGCAGTATTTTTTCCACGACTCTTTGCACTGTCCGGCTATCATCCGACCTGCAACGTAACAATGATAAATAAATAAATAACAGCATAATTTCTAATATACTGGCCGAATCGATCGAAAAATAAACCGAGTTTACCTTCGCTAATGCACACAGCACAGGCCATAATTAGCACAATTAACAAACACACTTTCACCATCATTTTAGCAACACTCGATGCCATGTCTACTCGAGTCGGAAACTAAATACGTTCTGACTGCGGTTCTCACTTGACACCACTTATCGCGCATCATTATTGTTCAATGAATAGATGACCTTTTCAACTGGTTTTATCGTGCTTCAATGATCTTCTACTTGAGTTTCAAGGTTGTAAATATCGTGATGCAGTTATCGATCTATTAATTTTTTAACTTTTTCTCTCTCTCCATCTGCGCATTACTTAATTTATTTCACAAGTCGCAGTGTTTACGTGTGTGTATATATATGAGGAAACGTATATGTAGTTCCATTATGCGCATTTGAAATATTTCGTAAGGCTCTTAGTCGAGTTCGACTTACAGATACAGATTCGAAATCAGAAATAAATTCACCTTGAAATTTTTACATGAAATATAAATCGTCGTTGGCCAGCCCACACGTATAATGTATATACATTTATCATGGATAAAGCAACTTTTCTGGATATACCACACGACCTTCTTGCAAAATCACTTAAGTTAATGCATGCAACTTTATTATTATTTACAAAATAAACTAACCAAACCCGCTTCTCCCGAAAATTCCTCAAATTCAAAAAAAAAATCCAGTCAGCATCTCCTGAAAAATAAATCTCCGCAAACTTCATTTATCACGCACACATAGAGAGAGAGAGTAGTAGCTTTCGTTAGTCTCCGCATCGAAAGAAATCATCATCATCATCGTCGCCGTCCTCATAACGGGCCCGTGCACGCACCCCCAAATTTATGGGTCTCGATCACGAAGCGCAATGTGCGCGCGAACTCGCGCCGCGATCCATTCATCACGTATACGTTTCAGCCGTTTCTACTCCCTCGCTACGAGTTTTCGGAGAATATAAGAAGCTTGCGGGATGCGGGTGAGCTTTTTGGGGTGAAATTCGAGCTGGATGACTTGTTTTAGGGTGGCTTCATGTTGGGGCGATGTGAAAGAAGAGAGATTTAGGAGTGTGGGTTTGCAATTTTTGTTGTGGTAATTATTATATTTATTGATATTATTCACGCGCGATAGATATTTTTTCCTTCACACGTAGCACGTTTAGAAAAAAAATTGTTACTATATTCGGGTTTTCAATAACATGATAAGATTACACTTTTTTCTGAATAAATATAGACAGGATCTGTAATTTGAAAAGGTTTGCACAGACAAGTGAAAATAATGCAAGCGCTCAGAAGCAGCCACTGAAATCAAGCAGAAAATCTGTCTGGAAAAAGCGAAAGACCAGATATATAAGTATCCTTCTCTCTCCCATCCTCGAAAGAAAAAACGAATGATAATGGGGGCACCCAGACTGCCACACAATCTTCTCGCAGAAAAAGTCAAGATCAAAAGAGCGAGAGCGCGAGACGATAAGGAGGGCCGAAAGGATATACCAAGAAAGACAAAGCACACATCCCTTCTCTCTTTCTCTCAGGATGGAAAGTACCCGCCCTGTAAACGACTAGCTCACTCTCTCTCAGCCGCTCGTAATAGCAATTTTTTGCTCGTCGACGCCGTGATCGCGACTATGGTCGCTCGTTACGCCGGAGAGATCCCGCGGGAAGAGCCGGAATCGACGAATAAATGATCGCGTACTTAATCACACGCTACTCTTTCTCTTTCTCTCTCGCAGCCGGTAGGATTAGACAAATCCACGCGAGCACACTCCATATTGCCAAAGGTGGCCTTTCTCTATCGGTATTTTTCCTGGAGAGACGGATTGCGATGATTTTCCGAAGAGGAGCTCGATGTAATTAGTGCAATTCGATTGTACGAGTGATTTGTGGCGTTGGGATGTGTTTTTAATGTTTGAGACGATTCGTTTTGGATGTTTAATTTATTGTATTTTGGCAATGGATCACGTGTGTAAGATAGTTTTGTTTATTCAGACCACTAAATTAACTTATTATCTGTTTTTATATTTTTCTTTTTAATTGCATTTTTCATCAACGAACGCTCCACTTTTCTACCCTTTTTCCCGCGTGAAAATCTTGCCGACATTTGCATTCGCCAAAATAATGTAATCGAATTAATATTAACATGTTCCACGCCGACCTTTCGCTATATACACACATACAACTTTATTCAAAATACCGGCGCGCATTATTCAAAATCATAAATTTCACTATTCACCAGACTCCTGGTATCGCGGAATATTTTAAAACCTAAAAACAAGCGCAACGCTTTGCAATTCATATCCCCCAATTCGCCGTTCGAAAACGCGTATTATTCATACGCCCCCTTTTCCAAAAAATCAGCAGTTGCAAAAAAAAAAAAATAATAATAATGTGGAACACATGCGTCAATCGTCGGACAAACGAGACAAAGGGTGAGAACTCGAGATATAAGCCTTCCGGACTGGCCTAATCGCGCGCGAGCGCATGTCTCTCCGTTTTTTATGCCATGGTCATGCGATCTCATTTCAGATATTCGAGTCGCCGCGCTGGACAACTCGCTGCTTCTTCCACTCCGCCCTCTTCCTTCTCCTCTTCTTCTTCTACTTTTGCTATCTGGGCTATCGTTCTTTTCTCCGCTGCTTCTTCTTTTGCTCTATATTCTCGCGTGCGGAGAGAGCTTTCAACTCTGCTTTTTATGGCGACTTCGATATTAATCAATATTTCACACAAAAATATAAGAGGAATTTCGATAGAAAAAGAAGAAGGAATAGTCCGCGTTTTATTAATTCACCTCTTCTTTCATTTCTTCGCCATATGGCAGAGCAGGCTCATTGTTTCGCGCTTCTTTTTACTCTCCCGACCCCCTGCTCGTCTTTTTTGCTTTTCACTGCTGGGGGGCTCCTTTGTCCTCCGGAGGCGCTCGAAATTTTCCTTGCTGCTGCAGATGCCGCCGTCATCTCCATGCAGCCTATATTTATCACCACTTGTATACCGTTTATCTCGGCCATTACTTCCCTGAGAGTAATATAACGATCCGATTCAATTTTTGAAAAAAAGAAGCAAAAAGTCTCACTTTCCAATCAGCATAAAACCTTGGAAAATTCTTCGCGAGGAGAACAGCAAGTAAATTCGTCCAAGCCTGTCTTTTCCTCTCTTTCTCTCTCCTTCCGGGGGTATCCGCCCCAAAAAGTTCCACGACCTCTGGACTGACCAGCTCGAGAAACCGGTCGTTTCGTCCGGCTTGCGCTCCGCCCGTTTTATGTTCCGCGCAATTCGATCTCTTTCTCTCTACCCCCTTCTCTTTGGCACAGTGGTGTAGCCCTTGCTCGAGCCAGACGCCCGTCCGACCTTTAAATCACTTTTGTTTCGCGATGGTGCACACACATACATATATACACGCTCGATGCTTTTGCACACCCTCGGAGTGTTGGGAATTTAAGGAGCTTAATCGCTTCGTTAAAATTGTAAAAGTGAATGTCTATTTTTTTTAATGAAAAATTTAGTAGTATGAGTAAACTGTGGTAAGACTATCCTTTATTAGAAGGGAAAATGTAATAATACTTGTATATTTTCTTGTGTTTCAGGAGGCGGAAAGCGCAATCGGCGCCATGAACGGACAGTGGCTCGGCAGCAGGAGCATCCGGACGAACTGGGCGACCCGCAAGCCACCGGCGCCCAAGTCCGAGGGTAAGTCATCTCCAACTTTCTCCATTTCTACGATCCTCTCGTTGTCGTATATATATATATACTGACTGTGTTATTTTTTTTTCATTTTCCTTTTGTTGTTTCTCGTAGTCTCTTAGAGTGTGTATCATATACTATACTCCTCCTGCGTTGTTGTACGTTTTCTTACGTTACAATACACACTTGACTCTGTTTCTCTCAGATATATCCCAGCTGAAAATCGAAAAAATCAGATTATTAATCATATGAGATTTCATACGATTTAGCATATGATTCAAAACGATCACATGATGTATCATATGATTTATCATGTAGCTTCGATAAAATCATATGATAAATCATATGAATCTTTTCAGCTGGGATAATTCTTCTCCTCTGTATACTTCGATCATTAAGTTTATATACACACATTTTTTTCGGGAGGGATACGTAGGTATATAACAACCGAGAGATAAATTAACCGGACAAACTCGAGATCCATAATATATAAGAACGCGATCCTCCACAAGAGGCAAAAAAGAGCACAATTGCGCATTTCTCCCCTCCCCGAGAGCATCAAAGGATTAAATTGCAAAGATGCTTCTCTCATTTCCAAGGGCGCACCGACGTCACCACAAAATTCAAGGCCAGACGCGCCTTATGATCTTCGGGAGTAGTGCGACAAGTAGGTTTCCCCGTCGCTGCTTTTCTTACCTAAGTTTTCCTGCGCGACGACGACGCGACGGAGAGAAGAGGATTACAGAGAGACAGCGCGCACTGTTGACTCGAACAGCTTCTTCTTCTTCTTCTTCTTCTTCTTCTACTCTTCGTCGTCTTTTCTCCGCTGGATATATGTCGCACGCGTAGTATTCTGAGCTTGTATATATACGGAAGCGAAAATATGACGGTGTTAACCTTGTTCGGAGCTTTGCAGCATTTATTATTCCTCAGGAAATAAATTTAGCGATTCAATGCTGTACCTTGGATTTGGTTAAAAAAAAAGAAAGAAAGCACACGAGTTTCCGTGAAAGTAGGTAAAAATCGGAGCCGTAAGCGCGCGTGAATTAGTAACTGCCGGCTGGATTTAGTTAGCGAGATCAGCGTTTTATAAAAGTGAATTGTGGCAGTAGATAAAGGCTTGGCTACCGGTAAGACGCGCCGAGGAAGAGTAGCTACGACGCGCGTATGAAAAGGTTATTCGCGCAGAGAGTCGAGAGCCATTTATTTACGAGGTAGATCTTCCTCTCTCTCTCGAGTTCGCATTCGTTATTATACGAGGCCGAGGGGAAGATTTAAAAGAGACTCCGGGAAATTCATGCCCAGATTTTCTTCGCTGTGCTCGAGAGTCGACTTTTCGTGTACTTCGCGGGATCGAAATTATCGAGAGATGCGTAGAGCGTATTCGAATACTAAAATTCGATAATAAACATATATATTCATGATTAAAAATCACGTCAATACACTCGCGGTCAGGACGAATTCCTGTCTCCGAGAGCATCATCGCGGTAAGCAGGAATCCAATTGAAGTTATGAACTATACGCATAATGAGCTTGAAGCTGATGCTGCAGCTCTTCTGCGAAGAAGGGAGAGGGAGAGAGAGCATAAAGAGGAGGAGGTATTATTATATTATCATAAGCGGCTCTCGAGCGCACCCTTCGCTGACCCCGTCTCCGACACCCTCACGACGACTAACTAATTTCATTCTGCAAGTCTTTAATTAGTATTCGTCGCGGGAACGACGGCCGAACTTTTTCACTTGCGCCCGCGAGAAGCTCGGCTGCTTTCTATAGAGTTGATGAAAAGAGAGCTTTTTGAGATAGGGTTGAAATCGATGGGCATATACTATAAAAAGATACCGCGAGATTGTGTAATTTTTTTTTTTTTACTGGATTATCAAACGAAATTACATCTTAGTAAGCTAGTGTAGCTTGTAAACCAAGTTGAAATCGTTAAAACTTGGAGGATTATGAATTTCAAAATTTTATTCCAAATGTTTAATACTTGTAAGAGAAAATTTCACTTCGGGAGGATAAAAGCCACTCAAGAGTTATAATTTTTTTTATCGATACTCTCGGATGTATAATCTCGCTCGTGAAACTTGAAAAAAAGTCTTTGTTTTACAATTATCCCGGCGAACTTTGCCACTCTAACGACTCGAATTACAATTTTTAATTTCGTAAACTCCGGCGCGCGAACAAAAAGTGTCCCACAAAGAGAGAGAGAGAGAGGCGGAGAAAAAAACATTAGAATAAAATCCACAAAAGGTCAAAAACTACAGGAGACACTAGAGCGCGAGCGAGAAAAAGGAGACAGAAAGGAAGCTTGAAAGTCTCTCTCCCCCTTTACTCGTAGCCTGAGACGTCGGGCTTCCGTGTAAGTCAGGCGTCGGCCGGCAGAAGCACACATTTGCATAGACCAACTCGGTGAGTGTATAGTAGGGGAGCAGGTCGTCGCGGAATCGACCGCGTCTTTAGCGCTCGCTTTTCTCCTTCAATTTTAGCCACTTAGGATCGAAAACTTGCCGTGATTTGCGCGCCACACCCTCCCCGACCCTTTTAATTAATGCCCGAGATTTTATTAAGACGCTTTATTGCGCCCTCAGAGCCGCTGCTACCGCTTTTTGGCAAGTTCAATAGAAACTTCATCTGTGTGATAGCTAATTAATCGAGGCGCGCGAGCAGAGTGTCGGACGGAAGCAGCAGCAGCAGAATTTTAAGTGGCCGAGTCTCGAAGAATTTCCCTCTCGTCTCTCTCATCTCTGTCAGCGTAATTGTTTTAGCTCGTTTCATTAGGCTGCATGTAGATTTTTCTAGAGTGTAGCTTTTATTAGCATTCTTATCAGTGTGCGGTTTCTCGAATTTACATACGATTTCATTTCGAGGAAGCTTTGTTCGAGGGAAAAATCCGAAAACACTCTTGAGAGAGAGAGAGAGCATTAGGTTTCCGAATCGCATTTCACCTCGCCGGTAACTCAAAATTTCCTTTCTCTCTCTCTCTGCCGATCGTATCGAACCAAACCCGCAGTAAAGTAAGCCAAAGAAAGAAGAGCCTTTCGTTTTTTCGGCATTACCCAGAGGAAAAAGAGACACAGAGCGCGCGCGCACAAGGTATTTGAAATTCAAAATAGTTTACCTCGGCGCGCGGGACACAATGTTGAATCGTTCGACGTCGCAAGAGAAAAGTACCACGAAAAAAGGGAAGACGGCAGCTTAATATTTTATGCGGCTCAATTTTTCAAAAGGTCTGCTGCAACCACTGTAGTGGCTTCTGCTAGCCGTGTGCGTGTATATATATATATCTATACAGACTCTTCCAAGTTTTCTTCCAAACTTTTCGCGGACTTTTTTACATCCGCGGCTCCTTCTCCCGCCTTTTTTACGAGCTTGCGAGATATCAGAGAGGGTATCCCCGTCCGAATTCGAGAGAGAGCAAGAAGCCAAGACGAAAGTTTCGAAGGGAATCGGTACCGCAAGATATCGGTTTTTCTCAAGACCGACATGGACACGCCAGGGTCCTCTTTTTCCGAGAATCATAAATCCGAAATGAGCTGCTTCGAAAATGCTCTCGAAAAATTAAAAAGACTCTTGGCGCAAAATACACAACCGATATAAATTTGTCAGAAAAAAAATCCCCGGTATAAATAAGAGATCGTCGCAGTGTATGTTTGTGTGTGTGTGTGTGTGTCCAGGACATTTTGAGTCTCACGCAGTATATAGTAGCTACTCCTTTTTACAGGATTTCCTCTCGCCGCGATATTTCACCGGCGCAGATCCGCGCGAGCGCGAACGGAAAAAATATGGCGAACCTTTCGCGGTCTCGATTTAAGGATACGAACTAGTAGAAGACGTTTTTCCGAGCTTTCGCAGTAGTAGTCGTAGAAGAAGAAGAAGAAGAAGAAGAAGAAGAAGAAGGAGAGAAGAGCCCAGGGTATATCTCCGTTGGCAGTCTTTCGAAAATTCCCGGGGCGCGACTGCGGCTGCCAAGCTTGCGGAGCTTTTTCTGTCCTGCTCTGGAAACTAACTCTCTTTTTGGCTTTAGCTTCATATTCGCCGCGCGCGGTCCACTTTCACGCAGTTTATCGCGCGATGGATTTCAAAAAATCGGCCATAAATTGCCCGTTGACGCGATGTTTCGAGCGGAAAACTCACGGGAGGTGGGCTTCTCTCTACTATACTGACAATAACGCGACTGTCGTATGCTCGATTTAATGGACAGTATAAAAAGAGAAGAATTTTTTTTTGATAATCACGATACACAAAGGAAAACGTTTCAATTATAAATTGAACGTTTCACCTGCATGCTTTTGTATACTCGACAATTTAATTTTCATGCTTTCAAAAGGCTACTCTTCACAAGCAGGGATAAAATTTTAATAACTCATCTCTTTTAATTACGCTTTTTAGTAAATAATTCAGGAACCACGCAGAGTGTACACAGACACATACACACTCGGTGGTTTAATTGTGAAAAACTTTCCGCTAAAAAGTATAGCCTTTTCAGTCGGAAGCTTGTAATTAACTGCGCATTACCGCGAAATTGCCGGCTTCTTCTTTCGGGCTCGTTTTCAATCAGGCGTTCAAAAAATGCCATACGCTGAATTCCGTTCTAGCAAAGAAGAAAAAAGGAACAACCGTATATAAAACAAACTCTCTGCACGCGTTTTTCAAACCGACTACTACTGCAACTGTATACCTTCTCTTCTCCCGTGTCCGAGCTATCCTCGCACGCGAGAGGCTGGAAAAAAAGGAGGTCAGAGCAGCAGCAGCAGTTACGAGGGCGCTGAGTTTTCTCGTTGCCGGGCACACATACACATATACTACGCCCCGTTCGTTTGAAGGATGATCTTATATAGCGCGCGCCCCTTTTCCCTCGAGATTACGCTTCGCTGTCAAATTCGCTCGAATAAAAAATTACGGTCACGCACGGTATGCGCGGACTTCTTCTTCTTCTTCTACTCTACAGGGACGTGAGGTGCACTGGGTGAGTTCGACTTATTGCGAGAAGACGGACACCTTTTAATCTGCCGAAATAAAAGATGAGGGGGTAGGTTTTTTTTTAACTCGATTGGGGTGAGGTTTAGAGATCTATTGTTGGAAGTCATGATATTATTCATTTATGCGATGTATAGAGGACGAATCTTATTTATGAAACATAGTGGATGCTATATTCGTTTACGTGCAACGGCGAGAAGAACGAGCTAAATTCAAACGGATATTTCTAATCAATGTTGAATTGGAGCAGCTTAGATTGACAGGTGTAATACCGTTAAATTTAATATATTCAGAGAAACAAGGATTATATACAAGAAAACACTATTATTTCACAATTTTGGAATAGATAGTTCTCTATCGGAATGAAAAACGAGGCGAATCGAAAACATGTTTCTGCGCCGTTATCCTGAAAAATGTCGGGGCTCAAAAATATAAGTCGCTGAAATTATATTAAAAAAAGAAGGAGGTATGAGACGAGGAAATTGAGAAGAAGAAAAAGAGACGAAACCAACATCCGAAGGCAATATCAGTGGCGATTTTCCTGTTGACGTAATTTATGGCCGAGAATCGATAATTGTTTAATTACTTTGGTCCAGTTTCACCTCCCGAATTGATCGCACTCGCAGGGTAATTTTCATATTTCAAATTTTATACGCTTCCGCGGAGGACACGTTTCCGAAAACTTGCGTAGTTAAATTTCGACGAATGACTGTGTGTGTACAGAGGAAATTACATAATCACCGCGCGCCTTGACATAATTTTTGCATCTTGTTTTAATTATTCAAACATTACGCACTGAACAATCGCAATTCATTAAAGCTCCAACTATTCCAAAATGAAAAACCCAGCACGAAAAATGCAAAAATCCCAGACAAATCGCGTTCGATAGTATAATACATAAAAGCTTCGATATCACCTGTCCCCTATCTCCCTCTCACTCTCTTCTACAGCTGAAACGAATGCGCGCAGTGAGAGCAGCGCTCGTTTTCGCGCACGTACGCGTTTAATTTGACTGAGCCCCGAAGTTTCCGGGCAACTGGGTCAATATTTTACGAACGCCGGCAATTAGTTAACTTCGGCCCGGCAACGCCGGCGCAAAAATGCGATTGCTGGCATGCTAGAGCCGCCTCGGCACCGGCAAGTACTACTACCGGCCGGAGCTTAATGCCGAAAGTTGGTAATGCGGCGGCGGCGTCGCCCCTATGTTGGAATCGTCTGGGATCTCTCTCTCTCTCTCTCTCTCTCTCTCGCGCGCACGAGCTTTAGCTTTCCCGTGGGAATACGCACACATTCGTGCAGCCGGCACGTATGTCGCCAGGGAAGAAATGTCGCCGGGCCGGCTCGATTATGGAGCGGTCGATATTCTTGAATTTTGAAAAGTCGACTGGCCTGTCGGTCATGAGTGGATTCTGGCTAGATTTGTTGACGAATTTAGTTTAAATCGAAAAATTTTACGATACTGCTCATTTTTCTTATCTTTAATATTATAATATTTTACAAGTTATATCAAACTTTGATATTATAATGTTTTTACAAATTTTATCAAACTTTGATATTATAATGTTTCTACAAGTTATATCAAACTTTGATACTATAATGTTTTACAAGCTATATCACACTTTGATATTTTAATAAAAATTATAATATTTTTGTAAAAACAAGTTATATTAAAATTTGATATTAGAACCTTGTATATGAAACGATTCACTGCTATATGCCATGCAAATTTATTCACAAAATAAGCATACGTTATACTTAATCCGAGCCAAAACAGCGGAGCTTTGAAAACTTTACCGACAATTTATTAATGACGGACTGTATTATTTACTGGTTTGCACTTTATGTCAAACTGAATTTGCAACGCACTTTATGAAACAACAGATTGTAACTACGTGTCCTGAGCAAATTTGGCTTTGTGCTGAAGCACGGCTGCACATACATAACTGGAAACTTGCCTTTTACTCAAATTATCGCACTTAGAGAAGGATATGTTTGAAGTTGGGCTATGTGCTAACAGTCGGAATACGTAATGTTTGGATTTGAACACCGTTAAGAAATTTATTAAATACAAATATAGAACTTACTTCGCGCTCCATGTCTTTCTTATTCAAGCTCAAACATACTGAGACTGTCATGCTATTTCTCATGCAATAAATTTAAAAAATTCATGCGCAAACAAACGTGTTCATTCGCGAGAATATCGCGCTCATCAGCCACGAAAAAAGCATCCTATACCAAAAACAGGCACGTGAAATAGAGCCAGAAAGGAGCCGAGAGCTCGTGGTAACTCGATCCGCGAAACTGCGCTTACGTGACGTAGTCTCCTTACGCGTTTGATGACTACTTTTAGCGCCACGTACACATATACACACACTCTCTTCTCCGTACGTGTACACACGAGATCCGCGTCTATCTCTCCATTTCTCGCTCTTCGGCTATGGGGAGAAGGGGTCGAGTGTAAAGCCACGGGGAGTTACGAGGCAATCTTCACCCTCTTCCCCGCGAAATTTTACGTCCTCCGCTCGCTCTCGCCTTGGCTTTCGTGCCAAATTTGTTGGATTTCATTTTGAAAATTGTTTCCCCGAGAATTGCGACTCGCGCGCGCGCGCGCGCGAGCGATAATCCGTAAAAAGGACGTTCTGCGTTATTTTTGCGGCCGAGAGAGAGATTAAGATCGCGAGATTTAGGTTTATACTCGAGCCATCCCTGAGGACGAGCTACTTTTCAAGGGTGTGTTCGCGCGCGCGCGAGCTCTACGATGATTTACGCCTGTTTAATAACTAACTTTTGTTCTAGTTCGCTCTCGCGGCTGACCTTATGTGCACGCGCTGTCCGTTTTACGCCATCGTGGGATATAGCGCAGGGAATTATTATTTTTCTTTTTTTTTATAGTGGCCGGTCGCAGCGTTACTTTTTGTTAAAACGTAATTTCTTTTAATGACTTTCGGCGTGACGCAAGCTCCCGGCTAAATGTAGTTTTATTTAGTGGCTCCGTATGACCTGGTCAAACTACTCCCTGAGTTTTTTTTATATAACAAAAAGGTATCAGACACGTCGCAACGATAAAACACGGCGACACCTCTTTCGAAAAGAACAGCAACAAAAAAAGACCCGACAAATCGTTCCGAAATTCTTGCCTAAATTACCTCGAAAAGAGGTTAGATCTATTCTCTCAGTCCAATTCTCTCACCGGCTAGTGATTCCTCAAACGGCCGGCCGTTGGGACAAACTCAGCAGTCATCAATTACGCCGACCAGCGGCAGCAGCAGCAGCCGTACACGTATACGAATTTCGGATGCGGCAATGAATTTCCGGCCGAGAGGAGGAATCCAAAATAACGATTACGTCACCCCAAGAGAGAGAAACGCGCACGAGCGACATGTTCCTTCGGCGACGGCGACGTTGCTCGCTTCGCTTCGCCTCGATTTTCTGCAGCGACGGCTAACTTCATGATGGCCGGTTTTGCACACGCGTGAAGTTCACTATTATGGCTACTACATGTATATGCATTGCTGGAGAACATGCGAAGTTTGGGTTCGGTTGCCAGTTAGACTGTGGTTCGTTAGGCCGGTTGTTTGTTCGAGCGAAAGTTTATCGCTCGCTGATAAATTCTCTCTTGTTCAGTCAATTTCCGATAGTTTTCACAAGATCACGAGGAAATACATGCTTTATCTCGGCTGTACTACAAAGTTTAGGTAGATATCGTTAAAAGGAACAAAGAAACAGTCATCAGGGAAAACACTTACTGCCGCATACAGACGATTTCCGTGCTCAGCCTAGCGCATCTTCGCTCATCAAAAGCCGCCTCTCTTCCTCGGGAGAACTTCGCTATACTTCGGCATCGATTCCGAGGCTGAGCGATTTCTCCGCCGCAATTCGTCGACCTTGCCTCCGCATCGATTCTCGAGTCTCTCTCTCTCTCTTTCTCTCTCTCTCTCTCTCGCTCTCTACTTTGAAGCGTCGCGAAGCAATTAAGGGATTATAAATACGCGACATTTGTCTGAAAGCTCGCGACTGTAGCTTTTAATGAAGCGAAAGATAGTTCCGCGATTGTTTCTACTCTACTGTATTGACGGTTGAGTAGGAGTTATTGGTTTGATTTGCTGGAATGATGGGCTCGAGTATTTCTACTCGTGTCTGCAGACGTAAGACACGATCACTGGATTCGTCGATGGATGGAAGAGCGAACTTTTCGAAAGCGACAAAGCTTCGCGCGAAGAATTGCTTTTTCATTAGGACGCCTTTGAAAAGAAGTTTACGCACCGCACCAGCTCTCTCTCTCTCTCTACACACACACACTAGCAGCTGGCTTTAAACGAAGCTTAAGTCAAGCTAAGTGTCGAGTCGTGTCGCTCTAAATTGCTCACTCGCCTTTTGCTGAAACCCGCTCTGAGCTTGCACTTCGCTCTCTCTCGCTACTTTCGCTCTGTGTGTAGCTCGACGCGCTTAATCTCTTTCTCTCTCTCTCACTCTTGCTCGCGAGCTATACAGCAGTAGCACACACGTACTATTTTCCTCTTAACAGGCATCCTTTAGCAAGGTACACAACGCACTTTACATCGGCTCACTGCTACCCTTGTGTGTTTCGCAAGCTGTGCTTTCGCTCCTTTTACATTGAATAAAACGTTTGAGCAAACAACGGCCGAAAAATTAAAGTGGGATTATTTAATTAGCTTGTTTACTCTGATTGTATTAAAACGACTTTATCGTCAAACCATGTTATTGACATCACATCCCATTACATTTAAATAAAACAACTCTTACAATTTCTATAAGTTTTCTCACGATCGTTATTCTTGACAGACTAGCATATCCCCGCAAACTTCCAATCCATCCTCCGAAGGAGTTACGCGACTACTCTTCGGCCCGGCCAAAAGCGCGTCCAAACTCACTGACCCATGCGAACAAGGTGGATCCCTCGATACGAATCGTCCTAACAGAGATGGTCGCTCGCGATAGAGGCCGATTTCTCGCTTTCTTCTCCGAGTTCTCGACTTCTCCTCCTTATCGCGCCGCCAGCTGACCGTTTCCGCTGCTGCTGGCGCTTATCGCGATTCCGATTTTACACACTCGATAAAGCCCAGTGCCGAAGTCGATTCCGCGGATGTAACTCGACGACCCTCGCTTGTTATTGCGCGCGAGTTTTTTTTCTCTCTCTTGTCATGGTATGGGGATGAAAATTGTGCTGATGGATGAGGGATGATTTTGTTTTTATTCGGTGTAGCAAATAATTTATTGAATCGTAATGTATATATTGACGGTTCGTTCAGCACTTAAAACACCTGAAAAAGATGAAAAAAAAAAATCGTCACCTCAAAGAAAAGCTTAGCCACACGTCTGTGGTAGAAGGAAGGGTCCTAACGTCCCTCGGGACGTAGAAATTCGATTCGGCTATACAGTAGGACGTAATACATGTAAGTGGAGCTGACGAAAAGACGTGACCCGGGGTGACTACGACGCAAAGGTTGGGCTGAAAAATTCACAGAGACGACGGTCGCCGCCGCAGGGTCGCCTGAAAAATTGAACGATTGATGGATACACGAAGCAGCAGCAGCAGCATCAGCTCGTCGCCTTTTAATGGCCAAATTCGGGCGCCCGGCGTCGCTTTTCTATTTCGCAATGATGTATCGCGCGCTTTTGGTTTTTCATGGATTGGATTTTCGGCGTGACGCGAGCGAGCTTTGATGTCGCTGATTTATTGATAGTCGCCAGGGTGTGAAGTAAAAGCTCTCGGATTTTTTTTTCTTTTTTGTTTAATGGAGATCAAAGCGAGAGCTTGCTTGCACGCGCAAGCTTGTTAGGTTATTGATGACTGTATTTATTTTCCGGTACGCTCTATTCAAACTGTATCGTTTTAGATATGCTATCCTAGCATCGATTGTATACGGTTACTTTGAAAAGTTCTTCAACATCCTCCCGGCGGAGTTGTACCTATAGTAGGTAAAAAGTTATTGAAATACAATCCTTATGTACTTCTCGCAGCGAAAATAGTTCGAGAAGCTGTTTCCTCTATCGAAATGCAAAGGAACACTACACATGTCGCGTTACGTTCTAAATATCTCATTTTGAATATTGTCCAGTCCTCTGCTCCATGTAATTCTTCGAATAATTTTGCCTTTGCATTCGGCCTCGCACGAATTGATAGAGGTAGAATTCTCGTGCTGCGGTGTGTTTCGTCCTGTGGATACGGCTCGAGATATATATACTCTCTCTCTCTCTCTCGTTCTCCTTCTACCCCATCCTCTCGGCCGTCCACAAAGCGAACGGTAATGCTTTAAACGATATCCTACGGCCGTCTCCTAAGGGGATATCAATTTCCCATTGTAGAGGCCAATTCCGACCAATTTACTATGCATGCTGCTTCGGGCTCTCCGTCTCGCGACGTGTATAGTGCGCAGGTATATGTATGTATAACCTGTGTGTGTGTGTTGTGTCTGTGGCCGTCGTCCTGAGAGAGAGAAAATGAAGGGAAAATAACGGAGGGATATATGCGGTTACAAAGAATGGAAGACTCGCTGCTGCTGTTTGCTTTACCTTCACGGCTGCTGAATCTTGTAAGTCGGAGGGACATGTAATTGAGAGCGATGCTCGTAGTGGCTCTTTGTGAATTATGACTTCTTTGATGTGCTGCCGGTAATAACTCCGGAATATGTCTGGTTACATGGTAATTCCAATTTTGGAATAGCGACTCTCCGAAATGATGGCTTGGAGAATCTTTATGCACCGTTGCGGTAACGATGTCGAGATTACTCGATTATCTGAAACAACTACTTTTAGAGAGATCTTTTAGTATTGATGGAATTACCTTTGATTCCAAACCTGTCGTACGTGTGACAAAGTCAATCCCGATACTATACTTTGGATCCGTCAAACCTCTCAATTTCATTAGCCGATTCCACTGGATATTCTCAGTCGTCCCGTAATCGCATTTCAAAAAACCGATTTCCCGAATAAAACTATAAACATCAGCGAGGCGAAGGAGAGAAATGAAAACGCGCGCTGAAATTGAAATATTATGATATGCATAAGGGGAACACGGACTATAGGAGTCTCGTATATACGCACACAATCACCGGAAAGAGAAAGAGAGAGAGAGATGCTGCTTCAGGCTGTTGTGATATGGACAGCCAATCAAAAGTAGCGCGTCCGCATCGAGAAACGAGCAACAAGCGAAATTGACTGGCTCGCTCTGGACGACCTCCATCCTTTTTCCACTGCCTATGAAAACGCCGAAGGGGCTTCGGTCTAAGTGAAATGTTCGCTGTTCGGCTAGTACACAGTCGCAGTTTGTTGACGTTTCATCCGCCCCGAGTTTTCTCTTTCTCCGCAGCAGCGCATGCTTTGACCCTTTCCTCATATATATCCAGTATTTTGTCTTTTCTATATCGTCCATTGGACTTATTCTCTAAAAATTCTCTTGAGAACTATCGATTTTTCCAAGGGAAAATATATAGCTGCTGCATCTCAAAGAAGACCATAATCAAACCGATGTATACGATTACCAACTCATACATTAACCCGCAACCTTTCCTCTCGTCCTTGTACATACGGCTCCCTGAGCTTCTGTTCTTTGTGCAAAGGATCATTGCATTGTCTCTGACGTTTGATCGGGAGCCGCAAGCTCCGGAAAAGTGCGACCGCGAAACGCTCGATGCATGCTTCACGACCGCGAAACCTAGCCCCAGGCGATTCGCTACTGCTGCTGCTGCTGCTACTGCTTTGTGGCGAAGTTGTCTTCGATTTTTGCTGCAAGCTTCGAGGTCGACCCTTTGAACTGGCTTTCTTCATTTGGATGCGGGAAGGGCAAGCTTTAATTTGATTGCTATGTGGGGCTGCTTTATTTAAAACGTTTCGTTGTAAAGTCCTTTGTTGTTAAGGTTTTTAATGGATGCAGTAATTTACATTTTTAATCAAATAGCGTCATTGGTTTTGAAATTGATGAGAACATTTAATGATAGATTAGAACGATTTAAATGTTAACAAGATTAATTTAAATATAAAGAATAGTAGATTATTCACATTCAATTAAATTTTGATATTTTTAAATTATTGAATAATGCACAATGTTTAAAGTAAATCTTGCACATAGATTGGAAATCCTTTGACTAAATCGTTTCCCAATTCAGAACCTTCAACTCGCAGTGAAGCATCAGCCGCTACAAAGTCATCCGGCGCTAAGCCTTTTCGCTCACTCGGCGACGCGCAAATTGAAGAAAATTGGGCACTTCGTTATTTACAATTGATCCGTCCTGATATCCGGTGAGGCCCTTAGCACCTTTTACTGTACTTTCCTACATTTCCACTTTGGCTGTCTTTCTCCCCAAGTTCGTTTCGCTCGATTCGGCACATTGAAGCTGCTTATTCGAAATTCCACGTTGAAGATTTTCGGAATTCGAAGTGCTATAGCTTTTCGTGAGTTTTCGATTACGGAAAGAAGGACGTATCTTTCGCTTCTTTCGAGGAGCTAGGAATTCGATTCGGTGCGAGAATTACTGGCGATTCTTTTGTTCCGCGAGGATTGATTTTGATGGACATATTTTAGCTTTGTTACTTGCATTTTTCTTTCAAAGCTCTCTTTTGCATGACTGAAACAATTGTACATAATGAAAAACCTATTGTAATCGTGCACGTGTCCTATTTACATTATGGAACGCAATTTCTTTTATTCAAAACGAAACGCCTAAAGGAGAATATTGATCTTCTAAAAGAGAAACATACGTATGGAATAATGGGAGGAATTCCCTATAGGATTAAGTACATCAAAAGCTCATGTGTTTTCAAACAAATGCGCGTCGCTTTGCAGTGGAGGCTGTCGACATCAAATGAAATAGGACATCTCTTGTGTCTTCCTGTAAAGATCGATGCCACATGACAATGAAAGAAAAAGAATAAAAATGAAATTCGACAATTTTTTTCTCAAGAAATAATCGATGCGACCATTAGTTACAACAAATGATAATTAGCGAAGATTATGCGCTCGGGGATAATCCAAAAAAGGGACGACGCTTAAATTTTAAGCCCGGTCTTCTTAGTCGCGGTCTCATGCTTAATTTACGGTGTCCAAATGGTCGAACTGATACGTGATTTTTTATTTCCTACTCGACCCCACACACGGTATTATCCCTTTTAAATATTTACGCTGCTTTAGACATAAGCGTGTTAGCAAAAAATACGATTAAACAATAATAACATTACTACCTTGCATGACAAATGAAGCTCCGAGAAACTTCCGTTAAGTCACTTCGAACCTTTATTTGTTATGATTAATACGCTTCACTCGGAACATATTCTTCGCGCTTCCCGGTATACAGTATACCCCTCGCGAAAAGAGAAAAATCATCATCCTCTTTTGCGAACAAAAATCCCCCAAAAGCCGGTATTCAATAAATTCACAAAAAAAAAGAAGAAGAGAGAACCGCGCCTCCGACAATAAACACGGCTCGCATTTGCAATCCAGCAGTCATCCATCTTGCGCGACGCCTCGCAATCTTTGACCATCTCTCTCTCTTACTCTCTCCCTATTCCTTGGGAAAAATCCCCGCGGCTCGTCCCAGTGGAAATGTGAAAATGGCGAGTCATCCGCGCGCTCGCAGTAGTCTTCTTCTCTGCCCCCTGGCGACTTTCATTTTGCCGTTATTATCAACGCAAGCAGAGCGTCCTCGTAATCCCTCAAGATTCTCCGTCGTTGTCTTTCTTCTCTCTTTCTCGAGGTTGTGCTCTCTTAACCCAGGGAAAGGTGTATACTGCCAGGGGTTTAGGACTTGCTGCAACCGAGAGCTTTTTGGGTATCCTTGGTCTAGTTTTAGAAGCCTTTTTTCTAAGCCCTTGCGAGAAAAGGCGGAGGCTTCCTTCTTCTTTATTTTGAGGTTTTTCGTAAAATAATCATTTTATAGAGAGCAAAGATGAAGAGAAAATAGTAAAATCGACTTGATAAATATTATTCCTAAGTTGATATCGTTTGGAGTTTATTAGATCGATAGAGTAAAAGAGCTAATGAGCGGAAAGAGAATCGAGGGAACTTTTTGAATTTATAACGAAATGAAGGAGCCGATAGTTACCTGTGGAGAAATGATCGACGTTCCTCGGTATAGATAATTTAATAAAGTGCGGAGAGTGACTTCAATTGACACAGTTCTTAAGCGCGTTATCACATTAAAGCGAGACCAAAGATTTCAGACTTTAAACAAGCCGTTGCCTTATTGAACTCGAGGAAAGCTAAAAGTAGAAGCCACTCGAAGATGAAATATGCAACGTCTGAAAGCTCGATTTTTTCTTGTATAAGAAACCATGAATTCTTAACCATTCGACAAGAAGAGATTTTCATTTTCTCGTCTGACTTATAGCCGACATTAACTATACATTCGATTCCCTCGTTCCCCGAGAATAAAGACCACAAGTGAGGTGAACAAGAGATAGAGAAAAAAAAGCCAAAACCTCATCGCGAGCCAATCTACCTCCCCTCCCAATTAAAAGACCTCCTCGACGCGGTGCCTCGAATCGAATTGCGATAATGGTTAATTAATTAAATAGGCACACTAATTACAGATCATCGGTAGCAACGTAGCCGCGCCGGATAGGGATTAAAGCGATTCGCTGATTGCCGCT
This sequence comes from Cecidostiba fungosa, assembly GCA_900474305.1. Taxonomy (NCBI): domain Eukaryota; kingdom Metazoa; phylum Arthropoda; class Insecta; order Hymenoptera; family Pteromalidae; genus Cecidostiba; species Cecidostiba fungosa. Next base: position 32,455 of record UCOJ01000179.1, on the reverse strand, counting down.
CGCGCGCAAGCGGCTTGTTTGCATGTCCGATTGCATAATTGAATTGCTTTGTCGGTGCGACCGACATCAGGGGGTCCACTCGCGAGTCCATTTGTAAATTGAGATATTGCTTATTCGGTGGCGTTAAGATAGCAAACGCCGCTGCGTAAATTGAGCCACCGAAGTGGCGATTTAAGCCGGAGAGGAAGGGGGATTTTGATCGCAAGCCTCTGGAAAATGATTGGGAGTAGCTCGAATGTGATTCGGTGCTTCGAATTCTCTGAGCTTAATTAATGAGATTCCGGGGGGTACGTGCAGCGTAGTGTGTTCTGTAGTTTTTTTATCGAATAGTATCGCTCTCGACAAGTATTTGTGAAAGAATTGAAAGCCTCGGAATATTTACCTGAAATTCAGTTCAGGTTTATACGCGATAAATAAATAAAGCGAGAAGATAAAACTCTGAGGAAAATTTAATATCTCACCTGAAATATAACGAAGGAGAGAGAAAAGCCTCGCTCGAGCCGACAGTACCGCGAAACATCACTTCTCGCAGCCGAAATCCGGCGCAAGTGCAGGCACGGAGAGAAAAGTTAGGCGCAAAATATGGAGCTCGGCGGTTCGCCTCGTAAAGAGAAGCTCGCAAGCTCCGCGAGATGGAAATACCTGGCTTGGCTCCAGCTATTCTCCCCCAAAATGATCTTAGCGAATTGGCAATATAACGAGCAGCTTTTTTTCTCTCTCTCTCCCTATACTCCCTCTACCGAAAACCGAACCGAGGCCCCATTAATCCGCATGAAAGGAGAGAGTCCGCGTATCACTCGATTAGCGTATTTTCCGGCAAATGAATTTTCGGCGGCGCCGCGTCTACTCTGCATAATCAAATTTTCGGTGGCTGAGCGTACGTGAGAGAGAGAAAAGGCGACTGATACGATCTTGAGATACGATACGGCCGAGCTCCCGTTTCTACGTCGGCCAAATAATAGAGAGGAGCCGAAAGCTTGCGAGAGCGAGAGACTGCTTTAAGATTTTTCGATTACGGGCTTTGTAATTTTTTGCGTATTTTTTTGAGACAGGAATTACACACTCGATAACGATCGCGGTATGGAAATACAAATAAGCTAGTCTTGCGGTTATAAAGATATCAAGGATTTTTCGGAAAGTCAGTCTGTCGATTACTTTTCACTTGTCGCCAGTTGAAAAAACAAAAAATGGAAAAATCTGAAAACCACAGCCTTCACCTCTAGCTCTCTTCGATCCTTGCCTCATACGCACATTTATCTTCGAGCTCGAGCCAAAAAGCTCTCGGGTGTCAGTGCCGCAATCAAACTAGTTTCGCTATCGGAAAACGATCTCCATCGCCTGCAGCAGCCGGTGAAAAAAAAATCGAAAGAATCCGGGGCCTCCAAAAATTACGATGTGAGGAGGTGGAAATGATTGTATAAGTTTATAAAATCTATTTTTTTCAGCAATTTACGACTATATTTGAAGAACTGAAAGCGAAATTCAAAAATTCAATTAGAAGACCGAAACAAAAGAACCTAAGAATCAAAATCCCCCTCGACCCGAATTTCTGAAAAAAAAGAATCGATCCTTGCAATTTTCCCTTCATCGAGGTGATAATTTCACTCAAACAAAGCTCGTCGAAAAAAGCTCTCGCCGCCGCAGTGCCCATTTCAAAGCAACAAAAGATGCCCGTGTCCAAACGAATTGGATTTTCGAAAAAAGCTCTCTCTCTCTCCTCTCGTCCCTCACTTCCTCTCTCATTTACTCTCCTGCCGCTGCTCATTCCATCCCTCTGCAGCAGCCGCCAACTTTCCGGGGGTGAGCTCTCGAAGCAAATCGACGCTCGTTTGTTCCCCCCCTAGACCCACTTCTCTCTCTCTCTCTCTCTTCCAGAGCGATTGCGCGCCCTGTCGAACGTGCCTCTTTTCCTCGTGTACGTGCATGCATGCAGGCGCGATTTGAGGAAGCCATTCGAGGCGGCGAAATTGCGAAAAAGCTTCGCGCCGAGGATGAGTGTTATTTTTTTTCTCCTTCTTCTTCTCGTCGTCGTACTGCTACTTCTTCTTATCTTTTGAATGCTAGGCGTTGGAGTTTTGCGGTATTTGAGAGTGGCTTTCCTGGAAGGTTAAAATGGGATTTTTCTATGGAGATTTTAATATTTTTCTCGAGGCGAGAAGAGAGAGAGAGAGCGCGCTGACAGGATTTTTATGATTATTCCTACTCTAGCTCGTGTTTAGTTGACGACGATTTGTCGAGTTTTGTTGCTGACGTCGTTTCATTCGGATCGGCGTGGGTGGACGTATTATTATTATTGTTACGAGACAAGTTTTTTAGAATCGCAGCGATTTAATCATATAAAAAAACGTTCTTACGAATCGATTTCGCCTCGCCGTTTAAATCCATTTTCGACATGGTCACATTATTCCCCGATAAAAGCATGTGATCGACTTTAGCGTATATAAGAAGAAAAAAAAAGAAGAGATCGGCCAAATCGCCGGAAGGCATTGGCTCGTAACGATCGGAACCTGGCAAAGCTCGATGTCCGGCCCGGGATGATTATGAATGCGGTAATGGAAAAAAATACCCGCCAGCACATTTAGACCGATATCTTTTGTGCGACTGTCCGCATTGTGCTCGCTATATATACCTATTTTTTTTTTATTTCCACGTGTATAATCGCTCGTAGCTTTCAGGGTCGTATATAATTACGATCTAATCAAGACGCCTAAAAGCTTCGAAAAATATACATCGATTCTAGCACGTATTATACGAGAGCGAATTCATTTTTTTTCCATCGCCTCGAGCGCTAATTTAATTCGCGAAACAGCCGCTTTATCGCTCCATTAAACGGCGCCGCCTCATTTGCATGTGTCGCAGCCCCCAAGTTGGCAGATTTTTCCAAGCCTATAGCATATCTACTCTCGAGAAAACGGTCGATCGGCTGGACGCTGCCAGAAGGAACTAACTACCCTCTCGTCCCCGATTCGGCTAACCCCTTTCTCTCTTGTCGTCGTCGTCGTCTCTCGGAATTTCGTGTAGAGGTATTTCGCCCGCCGCTGCTTTGCATGAAATTGTTGTAATTTCGCGGTAATTGAATCGAGAAAGATGGAAAAAAACGAAGGTGTGCAAAAAGTGGGTTAGTCTGGGAGGGAGGTGAGATAAGGATAAAAATTAAATGCGGAGGATGAGAAATAAGGGTATAGCTCGGTGTAATTAAGTTTTCTCGTGAGAGATATAGAGCTGCTTGTACGAGGGAATATTTAAGAAGGTGAGAGAAAGCTTGTTTGCGTAATGTACAGTCAAGGTCAGACGCTTTAGACACAATTGAAATGCAGTTGTTAATTTATACTATTTGAAATTTGATCAACTCTAGTTTCAAAAACGCTGCCAATTGAGTTTGCACTATACTTTCTCAAAGAGATATTGGATTTTTGAATTTATTAAAACAACTTTTTCTAAAAAAATTAAAATAACGAAAAATCGAGATTTTTTGACATGGCTCTAAAAGCTAATATGTACTACAAACATTTTTAAAAACTATAACTGTATTCAGCCTTCTGGGGTCATAACCAGTCTTTTTACGATAAGAACCAGCAATAAAAAATTTCATCGATCCAAAGCATACTCTTTGAGAAAGCAAAAGACGAGCGTATGGAGATTCGTACTCCCCAGAGGTATCAAAGAAAACGGTCTCGCGGAGCAACTCAATAAAGCAATTATACACGAGTACTACAACGTTAATTTTACAAATTTAGAAGCAGCGACGCTGCTTTGCATGTAATTGTAATTTCGCGGTAATTGAATCCGCGCAACGAGATGGAAAAAAACCTAACCGAGTGCTGCGAAAAAAAGTAGGTTAGCGCACGAGAGAGAGAGAGAGATAAAATAAGTAATACGAGGCAGTACTGAGAGACAGGACTGAAAACACATGAATGAGAAATGAGAGAGAGAGAAAGAGAGCGACTACTGAAAGCCGGTGAATAATGCAAAAAAAGAAGGCGTATAATCGCGAATGCCGATGCGAAAAAGGCGACGGGGCATTTGTTAAAGTCACTTTGCGAGTAGTTGCTAAGTGAGCAACCGCGGCTCGGATTTTTTTCCCTTTCTTCTGGGGAATAAATTTTCCAAAGTTTCGTGTAGGATTGAGTTTTAATTTTTATCGCGGAAAGAGAGAGAGAGAGAGAGGCCTGATGTTGGAGACAAACGTAAACTAGCTCGCGAATTATGCATATGCTGCGTAAATCACGGTCGGACGAAAGCGAAAATTAATAATTCAGGAGATTATTTAAAATAACGCGGGCTGCAAGCGGAAAGTCTGGCTGCGGCTGTGTGTATGTAAAATGTTTTGAATTATTAATTAGAATGAAGAGATGACTTATTAACTGGCATATATAACTCGTTAGGTCGAGCGATAAGTGACGTTGTTCCAGCAAATATTGACTCTGCGAAATCAATTATAATTCGACCGTGTGTATTGTTTCGCTTTTCCATTCAATATTATTCCGGCTGATACACACGCGATGATAAAATACGCATACATTTTATCATAAACGCACGGGTAATTAGATTACTGTTAATTAGACAAAAATACGCACAAACACACTTTCCAATCGAGATTCAATAACCCCTACTTTCCCAATCAATCGGAGAAGAAGAAGAAAAGGGAAAGGGAACCGAATTCAGATAAATTACAGCTCGCGCGGCGGCGCCTCCTTTGCTTTTCGAGAATCCGAAGGAATCAAAAAGGATTGCCGGCTAAACGCTCTGCACGTACACCGGTGGGGCTTTATTGGCCGCGCCAATCTATTAAGAAGGCGGGGGAGCAAAAAGAGTCGAACGAGTCTGAATTTATGCCGCGACTACAAATCTTGGGCTTGGCTGACCCGAGAAAGAACGCCTGGAAACTAGAGCTTTTTTTCCGAAGAGTGCACGCGTTTGCGTATGTGCATTCTATGCGAAGCTTTGCTGCTGTATGTTTTGAAGACGTTCGATGTACATATACGTGCGGAAAAATAAGGGTAAACGCTTTCCCGCGAAATTTAAAATGTTTGAAGCTTCAATAATCGTTTACTTGAGGGAAGCTTGAACGCGCGGGGAAAACTGAAACGACTCGTCGTAAACAAATTTAATCCGAGCGGATAAAAAAAGCAGCAGTTACATTTACGTCGGAGTAAACTAAAAAGTAGCTATCCTCTAAAGCAAAATCTCGCTCGCGCGAATTTTTCAAACGCCCCTGAAAGTATCATAAAAGAAAACAAGAATGGATGAAAACGAAAAGCTAGAGAGTTAATAAAAAAAAAAGAGCGAGCGAAGGAAAGAAAATACATGGAGAGAGAGAGAGAACAAGGATAGGAGAGGGTAAAGAAAAAGCCCGAGAAGATTCGAAGAAAGTGAGAAAGTATTTTGAAGCGAAAATTCCGCGTGCGCGCTCCGGAACATCGGAGCAGCCGAGCTAGTACAGCTGCGGTGAGTAAGTAGCGAACAAACAGCCGTAAATAATCGTCCGAGGTAACCCTTTTGCCGAGGAGGAGAGGCTTGGATACTGCTCGGTAAGCTCGAGAAAAACTGGGACTGAGAGTAGAGAGAGAGAGAGAAAGAAATACGACAAAGCAAAAGGGGGGTAGAGGAAAAACAGGAGATAGAAAAATAGAGGCTCCGGGATAAAAATTTTCTTTTGACTTTAGAGGGGAACAATAAATGCCAGACTTATTCTGAAGGCTCGTATATTGCTGGTGGCGCGGTTTTTCGAAAATTCAGTACGGACTTATTCGACGGAATTTATGAAATCGAGCTTTTCATTGCTTTAGAATTTCAAAACTGATTTTCTCCGCTGCAAAAATAAGGCGAAAGCAAAGAAAGAGAAAGCGCGCGAAGACAGACATAGAAAGAGAGAGAGAGAGAGAGAGAGAGAGAGGATAGCGTCGAGCTTAAGGAGGAGAAACACAAGCCAGCGCGCGCCGAGATTACACAGAAACTTTAACGGCCATGGTTACTTAGCTTTCTCGGCTTGAGGTTGGAAGAGAAGCGAGTAGTAGAGGCGGTCTCTCGAGGGGTGGGACGCAATTCAGCCAGCTGGTTTATTAGAACTGATAATGTCCCTGTGAAGAGCAAGAGAGAGGGAGAGAGAGAGAGAGAGAAAGAGAAAGAAGGCGAAATGGAAGACGAGCCGCGCGCTCGCCCATTACCAGTAAATAATTTTGGCCCTTAAAGCCTGAAGTTTCGCGTGTGCTGCTACTCCTTCGGACGGAAAAGAATTGTTTTCCTCCACTTATCTGAGCTATTAAAATTCCGCGGAGATTTCCTTCTCTCTCTCCCTCTCCTCTCTCTCGCTTTCTAGTTCTTCTTTTTTTTCTAGTGGATGAGGAATGAAAAGAGAGAAGAAGAGAGGGAGTCGTGTCGAGCGATGTTTTCTTTCTAAGAGGAAAGGAGGACGATCGACTTTTCGATATTCGTAAGTTACAGATATTGGAGGCGAACTGGGGGAATGGAGGAAAAATTGATACTTTGGCTGAGGGGATAGATATTTTGGGAGGGTAGTTTATTCAGTAGTATATGGCACGTTGTAATGCGTATCGCTATCGACTATATATACGAAGAAAAAAGATCCGCCAGGTGGAATTAAGCCTTTATAGTAGCGTCCAGCTATAGTAGTCGTAAAGCAAAACAGTTTTGGACTGGCTTTTCCTCTGGCTAGCGACGATAGCTGGTGCATAGGCACTTTTTTCCATAGAAAATATATTTCCATCATCAATATGCGCGCCAAACTGCCTTGTTAGGCCTACTTCAGCTGCTCATACTACAACTGCCCGACTGTTACTAATACCAAACTTGAAAGTTTGTTTTTGCTTCACCTTTTTTAAGATAAGACAGGAATAAGATAACATCGCTGTCTTGTTTAAAACGTTCCTACCGCTCTTTCTGTATTATTCTTTAAATTTACTACTAGAGAAGATATTAAATACACCACTGAATAATGCCAGTCCTTGAAACTAAAGTTTCGCGTGCGCTAGTCGTTCGGACGGAAAAGCATTGTTTCCCTCTACTTATCTGCGCTATTAAAATTCCTCGGAGGTTTTCCCCTTTTCTGTTGTTGAAAGTTTTTTTCTGTTTTTTTTTTCAGGATGGAAATTTAGCACATAAATAAGTTTTATGGTTGAAAAATTTTTCAAGTTATCATAAACAAACATTAAAGCTGCCTTGAATAAATATGAATCGCCCCAGTTTTCATGCAAATGACCCGTATCTCTTCTATAATAATTAAACTAATCACATTTTCATGATGTCTGGTATAATCAAAATTTCATATAATTGAATTTTAAATTTTAATTATCTGATATACACGAGTCGAAAAAGCAATAAAATTGACTCTATTCCAGCGCGACAAATATGACTAACACGAATATTTTGCAGGAGGGAGAGACTTATGCTTGGTGGCAAAGAGAAAGAGATGAAAAAGAGGGAAAGAAAGAGAGAGATCGGATAAAGTGAAAAGAGAAAAGTGAAAAAAATGGTAGGCTTAGAAACGAGTGTGTAAGTTCAATCATAGTATACCAGACAAAAATTTTACTAACTAAACAAATTCAATTATATTATATATTCAATATTGCAATTTATTTAATTTTTTCCATCACTTTCATTTGTTTATTTATATATACTAAAAACAATCGAAAGATATATTTTCCTTACGTTTGCTACTTTTGTTTTTTCAACTTGTATTTATAAAATTACGCGCAGATATATATTATATATTTATCTCTCAGACTTTTTTCTTATACTCTAAACTTTTTTATACATTATACTTTTCAAATACTTATACTATATACAATTCGTCATTATTACTGTTCATCATCATTTATTTCTTATTACTTCATATATACTGTTTCCATGTATCAACTTTAATTCAAATTACGTCATTGTAATTACTGTCTACAACAATAATTCATTATTGAACGATAATTAGCATTATCATTCTAATGATACATTTCTCATTTATAACCATTGTTTATCTCATTATTATTCTCTCACTACTGTATTTGTACATTTCGTTATATTTATATTGTTCGTATTACTTCCTGTACAGCTACCCTTTCTTTCTCAATCATTACAAATTTGCAATATTTCAAAAGTGTAGCCATCAATATGACGTTATTCGGTAAATCGTCTATAATTTACTTCTCCAGAATATACACACAGCATTTCTGAAAGTATATTTTTCGTAAAAACGCGAAACTTGGTTTTTTCGTACTTGATGAGAAAGAAATGGAGAGCTGCTTTATTCTGTGACTTGAGAAATTTCTGTAAAGTACTTATATACTATGTTTAGTCGAGTTCGTTATATTTTCAGTAATTTTGACTTGCAATGTATTTTTGAAGTGAATAAGCGTATGAAGTTGAATGAAAAAGGTACGCGTATTCGCGGATAGCTTGCAATATAATTATATTTTGTATAAGAGATCATTACGTTTTATTGTGTATACGAGAATTATCTTTATTGGCTTTAACGTATATATTTGCATGTTTATTCTACATTTTTATGAGTATTTTATAAAATAATTAAGACTTTAATGGAAACGTCAAAATTAATAGAAATTTACGATTGCCGATTATTAATGGTTACAGAATAACGAAGGTAATAAGGGGATGTTATAGTCACTCGTTACCGGCTGAGTAATGGCATACGAAATTGTTTTAACTGAGTAAATTGTAATCGAAAAATATAAAATTGCAAGAAACGATATGTACAGCGTGAGATAAACGAATATTGCTTAGACGGTAAAAATGACTCTCACATTTTCTTATACACGATGTCAGTCATCTCTATACTTTTACAACACATTACTTTTTATATTTTTCTACTGTATTTGGTTCTCACAATTGTTTTTCTCATCTTGCTGTTTATTTATTTTTACACCTTCAAGCTTTCTTTTGTTTTATTATTCATTGTTATTATATATATAATTGGCTCTGCCAAACGTGCAGAACCCACTGAATTATTTTGTAAAAACCAACTCTTTTTCTGATGGTTTCATATGTTAGTTTAGATAGCGAATTGAAGTGTAAATACTCTTTTTTGAAGATTGACAAAAGCCATTAGCTCAAAATTCACTCTCAAAGTGCACGAGTTATCATGCATCATTTTACGAATGTTTCTCGAAATGTTCTCCTAGAAACTGTCAGCATGCACGAGATAGAATTAATTAATTTTACCATCATTCAGAAAAAGAGTTACAAATAATATTTGACCAATGCTACAGTTACGCCGTAGCCACAGTATTGTCTAAAAATTCCCAAAAATCAACAAAAAGAAAAGCTCCAGCCCTCCCATAGTTAACGAATCCTCTTTGGTCTGTATCTCGGTGGTAATACTCGCAAATCGAGAGCCTCGCACCGTGTCCCAGTGCGATACACATTGGCGAGCGATCGATTTCAGCAATAGCGGACGGGCCAACTTGCCAGACAATGGAGCATTAGAGAGCCGGCAACACATAAACCGGAAACAGGCTGCTCAACGCAATTTCGACATGTTTAGCATCCCGGAGCTGTCAGGTGTCAGATGCGCGAGAGGCTGTTTCAGTTTAGGCACGTTCGGGTAATCAGTCGGCTAATGAGCCGGTCACACACGCTCTACTGGAGCCGTCCGTACGTCGCTGTATCCTATACTATCGGCCGATCGCCCAAACGATAGCTAAACTACTAGCCCGAGGCTGTACTTGTCTGACATGCTAATGTTCCTACGCGCTTTTTTGCTGCTGCACAGGATTTCGAGCTGTGTGATTTCGCCGGTTTTTATCGCTGAACACAGATCTCTCTCTCTATTTTCTGAATAATAATAATAATTGTTATTATGTTTTTTTTTTTTCAAATTTCCACTTAACGCTATACGAGATTAAAAGCAGAAGAGTAGGAAGAGACGCAGCGAGAGGATGGGTATATCACTTATTTATGTAAACTATAACAGCCTTCGAGCTTAATCCGTTTATCCACTTTTTATCCTATCAGAGATCAGGCCATCCACTTACAACGAAGTTTACCCTTATTAACTATTCTCTCTTTCTTTTTTTCCCGTCGCTTCCTTCTCTCACGGCGTCTTCTTATTTTTCCTCTCATACAGGAGAGAGCGTGAAAGCCTCCATCCAGCTTGTAAATGACTTCAAAGTCAATCAGCCTTCCGGAGATAAGACTCAACGAAATTTTAATCGCCCGCTCGCGGCGTCTCTCCAGTTTTCCTCTCATTCGTACTTTCTGAATCGTCACATCTCCTCCTTCTGAAAGAGATGTAAAGCTAGAAAAAAGAACGTGAATACCCGAGTGAAAAGAGAGAGAGGAAAAAACGTGACGTTTCTGGAAACGCGAAACTAACGATCGGCTTTGAAATTAGCGCGAGCTAAGAAAAAAGGTGAAAATTAAGAGCAAAGGCAGCAGGAAGAAGAGGATAAATATAGAGAGACGGAAAATGGGGAGGAAAAAAAAAGTTAAGAATAATAAAGGTAGACTGAGTAAAGAGAAAGGATGGGGTTAAGGAGAATAGAGCGAGTCGCCCGCGGGGCTTGACGCGCGGTCTGAGAGAATCCTGGACGATATTGCCGTGGAAGCTCTCGAAAATCTGCCGCAAGTTATCACACTTGCGAAAACTCGATTTTCCCTCCCGAGAGTAGCAGCGTAGATGAGAAAGAGAGAGAGAGAGAGAGAGAGAGAGAAAGAAAGAAAAAGCTTGTATTAAGAGAGCGAAACGTGCGAGTGCGTGCGAGTGTATTACGCGAGGTATAATCGGTGTATGGAGTTGTAAAAAGTATATATAATACACATGTCGACTATATACTGGAGTTTAGATCGAGAGCTGGGAATTTTAATATCTGGTCGTATAGCGAGGAGAATAAAAATCCGAAGTGAAAATGAAGGGATAGCCTACTAGGAGGAAGAGAAGAAGAAGAAATAAATCTTTAACGAGAAAATTTTTATTAGCCTGGAAGATAGAGAGAGAGAGAGAGAGAGTGAGCACTGGGGTAATTTACCTTATATTACAGATTGAAAAATTTCATGGTTTGCCGGGAATGGAGAAGCCAGCGTAAAGGAGATTTCAGATTCGCTTAAAAATTGAATTAACTTTTCCCTCTCTCTCTCTCTTCGATGCTCTTCGTTTTTAACTCGAATTTCAAGCTTCAAACATCCAGAGGCTGCACTTATCTCTCCATACAGATCGATACCGGCAATATCGTAATGAACAAACTCAGCAGAGACAGACAGAGAGAGGGAGAGAGAGACAGTGGAACGGTTTTACCGATCACGTTTACACTCTCCGGTTCGGCGGCTAAGCTATTCGGGCGGCGGGATCGTAAACTCGGCTCAGCAAGGCCTCCTCCGGGGCGTCTGATATCGCGCGGCTCACATCCTCCACGCGCAAGAGAGGGAGAGAGCCAGTTAACCCCCTTCGCCGAATATCGGAGCGACGGCTGATACGCCGAGTCTTTTCCTCTCGAGTCGATCTCTTGCGCGCTCTCACACTCTCTCTCTCTCTCTCTCTCTCCTTCGATGTCTTTTTCTCTTGTTCTTCTTTTCAGGTTAGGTTTTTGGATTTTGGATTATTGGGATTGAGATAGGCTTGATGGAGACTGCGAGGGTGGATCGAGTAGTATGACTCGAGGTTTAGTCGTACTATGTAAATTCGATATTTTTTAATAACAAAGTAAAACTTTTGGTACAGGTATATGGTGTTTCAATCTGAATTTTAAAAGGGAGAAACAAGTAACATTATTATTAATTTTTATGATTTGTTTTTTAGTAAAAATGCTTTACATCCAAGTGTGTATACCCATAGTTTTGCTATTTACGCATTTTTCTTTTATTTATATAATCGAGTGTGGTGATTTAAAGAGTTTTTTTAATCTATTTTTGTAGTTTTGTATTAGTACCGATGTATATAATACTATTTTATATAGTCTTATCACAACAGTTAATGATTGTTTTTTGAAATAATATTCAATCATTGTTATATTATATACGAATAACAATTTGTACCATATAATGGCGACATTTTTCAATGTGTAAATATAATTAGTTTTATAAATTTTGCATTGGTTTAAGATTTTCAAATTACAAAGTTTTAAAATTTTAAGTAGTAGAATTTCATATCTAAATCGTTGTTTGCCATTGCAAATTACCATGTTGTACATAAAATTTCTTATAAAATTGCATTCTCAAATTTTAATAAATCCTAGTATAATCTTAAATCTAAGAAAAATTGTGCATGCTTTTCAATCGAATTGAAAATTGGATTTTCACGAGTACTACTCAAATCCAAGAATTACAAGGTGTCAGGTTTTCAAGAATATCTTCTTGCAAATTTTAATCATATTTAACGATTTTGAAGTATCGTTTGGCCGGTACAAGCTGGTCTGCTTTCAAATCAATGCTTTATATCTTTTCACTTATTGCACAAGCTTACTAAAGGCTTTAACTTTTTCTCCTTTTTTCGTAATAATAAAGACTCCAATAATAAACTTGTCAAAATTTTTTAAACATCTTTTCAAGTATCTCGCAGAACCTGATTCACCTTCAGAATTACATATTTATATCTGAATTTTTCTTACATCAATTACCAAAGATCACGATTTTCTATATATATATATATCTCTGTATAAAAATAAAACTTTTTCTACTAATCGCAGCAGTAATTCTTTTACATTTACAAACAAAAAAAAAATTCACGACCTCAACAAAGTCGAATCTAACGTCAAATGTTCCCTTTGCTCTCTGGTTACAGCAAACACGAAGCCGCTGACGTTCGACGAGGTTTACAATCAAAGTAGCCCGACCAATTGCACCGTCTACTGCGGAGGCCTGACTAATGGCCTCACGGAGGAGCTCATGCAGAAGACCTTCTCGCCCTTTGGCTCGATCCAGGAAATTCGAGTTTTCAAAGACAAGGGCTACGCTTTTATCAGGTACGTTCTCTCCCTCTCACTTTTTTCCTCTTTCCCCCCTTTTCTCTCTGGACTATACGAGAGCAGACCTCGTTATCCCGCGCAGACGTTTGGCGAAAATAATTGGCATCCGATGGTGGGCAAAATTGACCGGAGCACTTTCATTTTTTTGAATTTTCGTATGAAAAGTATAAGATTGCTCGAGAGCGCGGTGTTTTCAAAAGCGTAATCAAAATTCGAAGATAAAATTGTTCTAAATTTATCAACTTATTATTATAATGAAGCTTAATTTATAGGAAAATAAAAAATAAATACATCAGAGATACATCTTAACTGCAAGAATTAAAATATCTGAAAAATTTATTAAAACTTAAACCCAGCGCGCGTTCCTCAAAGCCTTCATTTGCATAAACCTCGCGTGTTATACATTTTTATCCCGCCTCAAATGCATACCTTTGAAGCGGGTCTTTATACAGGATAAAAAAAGGAGAAAACGTAAAGCTCGGTGCCCCTTTCACCGAAAGAGTGAGAGTAAGCGAGAAAGCGAATAAAGCAGAAAAAAGGCGAATGGCACAGGGAAGGAGCGAGAGGAAAAAAGGGAGAATGAAAGTTTATTACTTCCAAGGGAGTTTCTCGCTCTTTCCCTCTCTTGGGTGAAATCAGAATCCAAGTAATCAAACTGTCCTTTGGAAAACTTTAAATTAAATAGTTAATTCGAAATAAATAACGCTATGAATTTCCCCAACGTTTCTTTTTCCATTCCGCGCAATCGTAAGTATACTTGCTCGAACTGTAATTGAATCAATCCGAGGCAAATTAGTTGGCTGCACGCTGATAAACGCTCGCAATGTTTATCTGACCAAAGTGATTTATTCTCCCTCTTCTAAAATTCAATAATAAGCAATAACAATAAAAAAAGTCCATTTCCTTCCCCCGTCATCATCGTCCTACTATCAAAGTTCCCGTCGGACACCGACCCGACCCGGTGGACAATGTCCTCGCGCGTCTCTTTCAGCAGCTACTCCCCCCCCCCCTTGGCGGGAGACTTCTAATTGCCGTCGTCGCGCGTTTCATTCTTCCGCGGAGTCGCAGTAGCCGGAAATGCCGCCGTCGTCTCGCCTCCGGAATGACGAATGGACGCAGCGCGGAATTCTTTGTCCGAGAGCCAGAGAAAGGGACACCGGAGCAGCGAGTCTTATCCGAGGACGGCTGCTTATCGGCGGCAAAGAGGCGACGGGATCTTTTCTCCGGCGATTCGAGCTTCCGTTCCGAGTTGCTTCTTGAGCTTCGAGTATATATCTTATTTCTTGATTCTATGGGATTATGGTCTGCCGTTGTCGTGAAATGGTTTTCGAGCGTTAAATTCAAGATTTAGAAAGCCCCCTTTTTCAAACTGTTTTATCGACCGTACACTGAATAAGCGTGTTTATTATTAAACTATGGTGTATTTGATGCTTAATTTGAGATTACTTGTCCTGTGAAACGATGCTATGAATTTTTGTACGAAATTTGCTGTTTTAGTGTACGATCGATAAAACAGTTTCCAAGCGTGGGACCCCTAAAAGAGTTTCACTCATATAATTGTTCTATCGCTTAAATACATTAAATTTTCTTCTCGATTCGATTCTCAAACGTTTAAATATTTACGAAGGAAGCGACTGAACTACTAAAATCGACTTTCCATCAAATTAACTTCACGCTCTAATTACCAAGCTTAATAGGTCTTCATTCAATATCGATAAGTTCTTTAATCCATTACCAGCACACTACACAAAGCCCAACAATCCAAAGTGCACACACCTTACAAAGAAGCTAGCACAAACGAGTCGAAGATAAAAACTCAAAGAAAACTATTCTCCGTACAGATACCTTCGCGCGAGGACGATCCGTTCTCGTCATTATTAATTTCCGTCGAGGATCGTCGAACAATTTGCTCGCAGGAGCCAGAAGCAGCAGTACAATGACAGACGGAACGGACTATAGAGTCCCCTCGGATTTGCGGACTTGTCGCGCTCGTGTCATCGTATCTGCAATGAATAGCGCGTCTCCAGCGAGCCCTTCGCGAATTAATAGAGCGTGCAGTCTTCTCGAGAGGATTCGAATTCGGGAGTGTGCGGACGAGAGACTCCCTACAGACTGACCCTGCTGAGCTTCTTCCCGCTTTGTACTTGTGGGGGGGGAGGTCGGCTTAATGTATATTAATACGAGGAAATAGAGAGCGACTGCAAGTTGTTTGATGTTTCGTTATGCTAAACAGCGTCGCTGAATTGAATTGACGGCTGCTATGGTACAATCCGGACTTGATGCAAGGAGAGTGAGTGTGTATAGGGATGGCGGTTTGGCTGCTTAGGTGCGACTGCGCAATCGGATTTTCAATGAATTCCGAATGAGCTGCGCGCTGCGACGTTTAGATGCCGCTGTAGATTCGAATTAGGAGGTATTTTTACATTATTCAGCTGCTCTTTAGTGCTACGGCGGCGTTTCGCTGGAAATGCATAGGTTAGTGAAAGAGAGAGAGCACCGTTACCACCACTGCTGCTGCTTTTGGGACGTTAATTACAGAGGTGAACTTCAAAGAGGAGCTTTAGCGGAATAATCGCTGGAATCTTTTTCCGATAGAAGCATTTTTTTTTTATTCTCCTCTATCCATCAGCATCCTACACACCACTGTGTTTATCCGAAAGTTTGAAAAAGACGATCTAATTCAATCCTCGCACTATAACTGCTACATAAATGAAATAATTTAGCTCTTTTCCAACCGCAGCATAATATACCCTATTCTCCGTTAATACCTCTCTAATTTCTGTCGCGGCAGCAGCTCGTGCAATTTGCATTAGTCGACTCAAGCGCGAATCATCATCCAACACGACTTCGTCGTCCTCATCATTTCCCCACAGCCGCGTGAGAGATTTGCATTTCGAGACATATATAGTCGCGCAAACGCTCGTTCGCAGATCAAATTTCGTCTCGGCGCCGACCGCGAACGTCCTTTCGAGCGCTAGCTGACCTCCTGATGCTTAGGACCTCGTCAAAGCTCCGGGATTAGCTCTTGGACTTTGATCTAGTTTATTAATGCTGCTGAAAAATTCATTCCGGCTGTTATTTACGCTGAGTTACATATGCTGTATTAGGATGATTAAAATTTCGACTGGTGATTCGAGCAACGTTTCGTCTAATTATTATTATTATTATTATGTTGATTGCAAGTTATAACAAAAATCTTAAAAGAAATATCGATAGGAATTATTTTTAAAATGCAAGCAGTTTCGGTTCACAGAGCAGCAAATCCTCGTCGATGACGCTGAGCGTTTTATTAACTCCCACTATCAAACACCCACTTTTCTCGGGATAATCTGTACTCGCTGCAGCTGATCTCCGAAAAAAACGACGTGTTTACGTACAACCGTTCTGCATCTCCACAATCCACCACCAGCTCTCATTGTCCTACCCCCTCTTCATCGCACTCCATTTCTATGCTTCTCTCTCTCTCATATGCTATTTTCGTCCATAACTATATCTCCAGTTCTACCTCAGTCTATTTTTCGCCGGCGAATCTTGGGCCGTTGCCAAACAGGCCTCTCTCCCTCTCTTCCCTCATAATTGAAGGGTCCAATAAATAAAACCTAGCTCCGCGGTAAATAGCGGCGCAAAAATCGCCGGAGAGAGAGAGTAGTTTTCGCTGACCCTTTTTTTCACTCCCTGCGGTTTATTTCTCACTGTACGCGCGTGTGCTTATTCCACCGCTACTGTTTTTTTCATACGCGTTTTTTGCTGTGGTTACTCGCTCGAGATTATTTCAAGTGGAATATGTGCGCCGCTCTTTTTTTCGCGTTTGATTAAAACCTCGAAAATTGGGCTCCATTTCGCGATTCATCAAATGAGCGTGTGCAGGGGGGAAAACCCTTTTTTTCGAAATGGAGTGTATGGAACTATTCAGAACGTAATTTTTTTTTTCAATTTTGCCGTTTTCTCTGAAAAAAAAGTTTGTTTACAACCTATACCCAGATGGAATAGATTTTCTCAACGAAATTCCCGAAAAACGTCGGTTCATTATTGTTATATAAAGCGTGAAAAATCGATTACCGCAGCCTCACCGACGAAATATAAAACGCAACTCACACATAAATAGCCGAGCAGTAAAATTTCGCGCGATTGCCATCGGCCGTATAAAAATCATTCTATATACGCGATAAACCGATCGTCCGAGCGATTTGCGCTCCGGTCAAGCTCAAAATAAGGCTCATCGTCAGATGCCAGTCGCAGAAATGGCTTCGCGCGACCGTAGTTATACGACGTGGACCACGTCGTCGAAGGAAAGTCTTTTAACCGATTATTGGCTCGGCCAACGTTCGGAGATACGAGAAGTCAGTTTCGCGGAAATAAATAAGTTTCGAGAACGCGGTTATCACGAGTCGTTTGGTTATAACCGTGACGAGTGTTATGACGTTGCTTTTGATGCGAGAGACTTTAGTCGAGGATTAAAGGCATCCTAGTGGAAACAACGAGAGAGAAAGATTCTAGACTTATATAATATTAGGTTGCGCGAAGACATTATTTTATAATTGGCTTGGTTCTTTAACGAAATTGAAAATGAACGAATGGAGATTGACAGTAATTTTTTATGGGCTCGAAGATCGGTTTTAGAAACCAATCATCAATATGACTGATGAATAATAATCGGAGGAAAAAATACTTTCCAAGGTACACACAGCTGCCAGGTCATCGAATAAATGCATCACCTGCGACGGAAATATCTCCCTCTTACATAAAACAAAGAATAATCCCATATCACAGTAGTCTGACTGACTAAATAAAAAAAACGAAATCCATAGGTCAGACATTAACTCACAGTTTTATCTCTCGAGAAGAAAGAAAAAAAAAGTCCAATCAGCCAGCTGTCAGCAGGCAAATCTCGAGTAAACCCAAGCTTCCGAGCAAATAAGCCGCGTCAATTCCGGGCAAATGAGAAAAAGGTCCCAAAACGAGATAAAGCTGGGCGCGAGAAAGCGGAAAGTATCGCGCTCACGCCAGCTGTATACGAGAAAAGAGACAGATTAATAACGCGCCCGGATATCTTGTGTGTTTGCGCAGGTTTTCCACGAAGGAGTCGGCGACGCACGCCATCGTTGCCGTCCACAACACAGACATCAACGGCCAGACGGTGAAGTGCAGCTGGGGAAAGGAGAGCGGAGACCCAAACAACGCCCAGCAGACCGGACAGGTGAATATACGAGGCCGCATACCAGCGCTATACTACTGGCTTTCACCTTTTATGTAGCTCTCTTTTCTTCTGCTTTGGTCACTATTTTCCTTTTTGGATTTTTCTGTAAATTAACTCTTTCCAAAAATACGAATTTTAGTTTTCCTTCAAGCTACTCATTTACTTCGTGCAATATAATGTTTCTTATATACCCACATAAAGAAAGACATTCACGAAACAATCGCGAAATTTATCACCGAAATAACACACACCTCGCTCGCAAAATCGTCTTTCCATTTCTCAACGCATGCACGTGTGCAGCAATAGCTCCGAAAGACTGGCTCTCGAGAGGAGTAGTAGTAGCCGCTCTAGAAGCTAATCCCAGCGAAGACTGACGGCTAATACCCTCGACAGTCTCTCTCTCCCCTTCGGAACTAGCAACACAGCGTTGGTTCTCACAGAGCCAGGCCCAAAGGAGAAATCGCGTTCTATTGGACTTTACGATTATCGGCGGCCGTTACGTTTCGGACGGCGCGTACATACACACACACATATATAGGGCTGGCCTTTCGCCGATACGCCCGCCGTCGACGTAATGAATAAAGCGAAACGCCCGGCACTTGGGCCTCCTGTTGGAGGACGATGGAAACGAGAGGAAGGTTTTCTCCGGGGCTCTTTTTATCCCGGGGATTTGCGGGAGGGAGACCGGAAAAAGGCGGGGATTTTTCGGACACCTCGGTGGTGAGAATTACGATATCGGTACAGGTGCGAGTGGAGTAATTTTCGATTCTGAATTTGCGCGATGGTTATACGTAAGAATTGAGTTATTTGAAATTATCCTCGGAATATTAGGTCATCCGTATACAGTTTTTATCAGCGTCTGACCTATACTCGATCTTATCACTTATTCATCGATATTTACATTTAAATTTAATTTGAATCCACGATATTCGTCCAGTAAGAAAGTATTAAATCTTCAGCCGAAAAGCTCCGACTAAATGCATCAACAGTCCGCGCGAACTCACTTAATTCGATTACAACTTAAACGAAAGTCACGTCTCGCTAAAGTTCCTCTATATATACTCGCGCAGACACACATGGAAACATACTTCGGCTGCACAGACCGGTCGGCGGCGCAATCGAATCGAATTCGCTGTCGTCGGAACATCTCGCGAGGACCCGGCCGCATAATAATCCGATCCGCCGCCGCCGGCTTCTCTCTGGCGTTATGGGAATAGGGATCAATTAGGACGATGTCACGGCCTGGGTAACAGACGCCCTGAGAAAACGTAGCTTCGAGAGGGAATATACGTTGTATTAAGGATGAAAGAGGCTGATCATGATGTGTAGATATTTTTGTTTCGAGTCTATCGAATTTCCTATAGATGCAACGTGATACTTTTGATTTAATAATGTGGATGCGAACGTTGCCTATCAGTATTCATGTTTAATAAAAAAAATTCTCGAACCACATTCAGATGTACTATATGAGATAGAATTACCAATTAATTAGCCATAAAAGCACTTGGCAGTGTTCAGTGGGTTCGCAACGCGAAATCATATATCTATGAAATATTATACTCATCTATTCGGCTGCAACAAACTCCACTGCTCTTCCCCGAGAAAATATAAAACCAACACACCCACGAAGATAAGCCACACTCGGCAAACTCCCTCCGCAAGAGTCTGCGGATAAAGCTCTAAGACGCAGCCAACCAGCGCGTCGAACAGATCCGTGATAATATCGCGCAGGGAGAGAGAGAGAGCTGGCCTCCAAGCTATTCCCAGATCGGACATATCCACTCGTCCTAACGGCGCTAATTGCTAAGAGACCCGAACGAGACGAAGGAGAACGCGATAGACCCCAGCGAATCCCCATTGCGCGCAGCTTATACGACGAGGTCGCGTTCCTTTGACCAGATCCTACGGGACGACACCAGAAAGGAACTGCATTATTTCTCGGATTTCGTGACGTTTCATATCGATCTCGTACGACCAAGACCTTTTTTTTCTTCAAATCAAGGATTTCTGTAATGTTTCTTTTTATTTTTAATTCTAGGCACTGTCTTCGGCGACGTACCCATACTATGCGGCAGCAGCAGCGGCGGCAGCAGCGGCTGCGGGTGTAGCCGGTGTCGGTGGCGTTGTTGGCGGCAGTAGCGCCGGCCAACTTGGCTACTGGTATCCGCCCCAGTCTTATCCCACGACGGCAACACAGATGCAAGCGGGAGGCTTCCTGCAGGGTATGCAGGGATACACGTACGGACAGTTCGCTGGATATCAACAAGCCCAATACATGGGGTAAACAATGCAGTGTTTTACTTTATTCTTCTTTTATTCTTTTGTCGAGCGAAGATGGATCACAACAAATATAATAATACATCCTTAGACGAGAGTCTGTTTCGAAGCACCTTAATACGATATATCTGATTTGTAAACAGCATCTTTGTAATAATTATAGCATTTTTAGAGTAATAAATTAAATTATATTTTCAAAGTAAATAACGATTTTTTTTTTTTTTTTTGCAAAACTAACATTAACAGAATGGGAATGGGAGTACACGCAGCCGGTACGGCAGCAGGCTGGGGTCAGGGTCTGCCTGGCGGGCCCCAACTACCGCCCCACCACGCGACGACGGTCACAGCGCCACCTGGCGTCCAGGCCGCGCCGCCACCCCCTCCCCCGCCAGCGCAAATGATGGCCTATCCCATGCAACAGTTCCAGGTAATTGAATGACTAGATCAAGTGTCGTTTTCTTGGTTCGATTTTTTGTGTGTTTGCGTGTATCATCGCGTGCACGTCCGATACGGTATTACACTTTGCTGCAAGGTTGTGCGAAAATTTTTTGGAAGCTCTGTTTTACCGACTGCCGGTGCCTAATTTTTATTTGCTTCTCTTCTCTCTAGCTTGTATAATGTAAGATATAAAGTCTTGTATAAAGTCTGTAAGATGTAGTGTAAAAGCGTCTGGCAGTCGGTAAAGAAAAATTGTTTTTGTTTATTTTGCTACGAAATTTGTTGCTCTCTTTTAAAATTATCGATAGAAAGAATAATTTTAAAATCGTAACGAATAGACTTCTGGTATCGCACGATCTTCAGAAAGACTATTTTTGACAAAGATTTACACTGAAACGAATTCTCAAAATTACACGTGTCATTTACTGATGCTTTTAACTGTTAATTTGGTTAAGACATGTACTTAATCAACTGCTTCGTAATGAGAAACATATCTTTGTCAATATACTTGAGAGTTTTTGCATTGGTTCTTTCATTTTATGGTAATTTATGCACTCTTTCCTCAACATTGATTTCTTGAATGCTTATGCTTGTTATTTTTAGCAGTAGCCTGCTTTCGACATAAGTGTCATTTAACATTCAAAATGCTGCATTATGGTTTTCCAATAGTTTTCTCTCGATGCCACTACTTCTTTAAATAATATCGATTTACATAAATGTTTTCAACATCTTTAACTATAAAATTATGTGGTTATTAATGTTTTGTACATAATGTCATTTCTAATTTATTTGTCTTTCTCTTTCTGATAGTAAATCAAAATACAGTACACGATAAAAATTTTGTAAAAAAAAACGGTATACCGAAATAATTTTGTAGCATTTGATTACATCGCGACTGAAGTAATCTGTTAAACTTTCGTAATTATTTGTTCAGTCATCACTGTAAATAATTTTCTGAAAATTAATTCAAATAATTCTTATCTGCGTTTCGTTTTACTTCATAACTTTTTTTGCTGGAGATCTTGATTAATGCAGATTTAAAATTCATGCTATATACCTCCCTTGTACTCAGCCTTCGAATTCATACATGTAATGCTTCAAAAAATCAATATTTGTAGTAAAAGCACGCATAACATCAAGGTTGGGTGAGCTTTCGTGATATGAACGGCAATAAAAGCACTGGCACGTAATTAATCCTTCATTAAGTATGAAAACCGCTTGCTTAAAAAGAAACTTATCAGACATCAAGTATGTGCATAATTATAATAATCTTTTTACTCTTTTTTAACTTGCCAATGGAAAAAGATTCTAGATTACTTTTTTAAACGTGCTATACTTGATCCTGGTAAATAAAGTAATAATAAAAATAACTTCTGCTAAAGTAGATTTTTCACGTTAAAAAATGTGCTGTATTTTTATAAAGAAAAAAAATAAAGAATAAGGTCGCTGTAAGTTATTTCAAAAGTGTTTTAGTTTTATTATGTGTTCCAAAATAGAAAATGTCTTTCCAATTACGGAATATCCAAGTTAGATCTGTGTATTTTTCGAATTTGCATTATTAATTGGTTTAAAGATCGTGAAGCTATTAAAAGTCAGTTTGAAAATCAATAATTTATTGTTCAACCCTTTCGAGCATGCATATTTTTGAGAATGAATTGATTACCATCTATATATGTACTATTTTATGGACTCATAGACGATGAATTATAATATTCTGTTGAATGAAATGCCTAAATAGATAGGATATAGACAGGCCAACGGATAGGATTCGAAAAGCTTGAATTTGCAGAAAAAAAATCAGCACATTTTTTACAAAAAAAAGACAAGCTTGCTGGTGATCATGCAGAATGCTCTCTATCTCTCTTTCCAAATTTCAACTGAAAAGACCAAACTGCCTCGATGTCAATGCATCTCTCTACTCTATTCTGTGTATATTTTATATCTCACCCCCTCTTGACCAAAGAGATCACGGACACCAAAAAATGAACTTAACCAATGCGTTTCTGTGTGTTCAAATTCGTAAAGTGTGTTCTTGGTTGCGGTCCAGCTAGCGGATGAGGACTGGCTGACGCCTAGCCTCCTAGTGTGATGGTAAGCAAGCGCGAAGACAAGCCCCCATCGATGACAGGACTAATCGCCGCAGCAGCCACTACTACTGCGACTACGTTAGGGCAGACGGCTACTACTACTGATACTACTACTACTACTACTACTACTACTACTACTACTACTACTACTACTACTACTGCTACTACTGCTACTACTGCTACTACTGCTACTACCATGATGACGATGACGACCTTGATGATAATGATGATGATGATGATGATGATGATGATGATCGTGATGAAGCTGCAACGACGACGACAGCCGAGGAGCAACAGCGAGCCAAAGACTACTCAAAGACACACGAACACAGTGCCACTAGTAACCGCTTGACCGATATCGAAATAAATATATATAGGGAATAAAAAACAAACACTCAATCACGACGCGATTAACAGCTGTGAGCATGGAACTGTATAACGAAAAAGTAGTAGCAGCAGCCTCGGCGGAAGGACGAGATCAGACCGATGATGATGACGATTATAACTATATATTATATATATAAATATATACGCGCACGAGAGGAGATTCTTTCTCAGAAAATCGATCAGAAAAAGGGAAAAATTTCGAGTCGAGGCCGGCAATAGCCTCGCACGCACGAAAGACCGAGAAACACAAAAAAAAATATGCAAAATCATATATAAATATATAAATATAGATATATGAGAAGGGTAGCGGGGATGGGAGACACGAGGAGTTCGACGGTTTTATTCGATGATCGCGAGCGAGTAGACGGAAAAGTGGAAATACATGCTTCCTCTGAGCTGGCGAGGTGATATTATGTATATCCACACGGTGCGCAACGAAGTTGAAACAAAAAATAAAAAAAAAAATAAAAGAAGGCGACGACAGAGAGAAAGAAAATAGCAGAGACGCAATTCGTTATTTTTGTAGATTCAGTGATGAGCGAGAGAATGGGAGAGAATTTCGAAAAAAAAGAAAACAAATAATGCGATTTTACGCCGTCGATACTCTCTGGTCGAATTGTATAAAAAAAGAGGATAATTATAAACCGGCTGAAAAGGAGAAAATAAAATTGTGTGCGTTTCGAAGGAAGAGAGAAAGAGAGCGAATAATACATACACACACGTTGTAGCGACGCAATCGATCGCACGAGAAATAAATGTTATGTAATGAATTGGAGGATGGAAATGGGACAGAGACACACACACGAAGGATGATGACGCGGAAGATAAAAAACATACTGATTAGCAGCAAGTAGATAGTTAGTTAGGTATTATTATAATAAAACAAGCGACGGTTCTCTCGCTCTCGGGGGCCGAGCCAAAATTCGACGACGACAACGAAATCGGCCGCGTGGCGCAAAAGACAAAATACAACAACAACAACAACAAAAAGATGAGATAGGAGTATGTGAAAACCGAGATGTTGCGGCGAGCGCGATGTGTTGAGATTTTTCCGAGGCGAGATTTTTTTACTCTAAATATAATGAAATCTACAGCTTTGGAGCGGTAAATCTACTCCGAACGTTTTATAGAAACTGGAAAGCGAGATTAATTGACACATGGATTCGATGGGAAAAAATTTTGCTGGTATAAAAGTTGTTACTTTCGGTGAAATAAAAATTTTACTTGCAAACTTTGTTTTTTTTTCTATCCACCTTTGGAAATAGTAGAAAATATTTGACTTTCCTATTTTTATTTACGATTCGAATGCAATTTTTGAAAAAACGCCGGTTTCCATGATACGGTGTTGCCGTTGTCAACTACTCTCGTTTTCGCGTTTGAGACGAAAAAAAGATGTAATAAAAAGCCTAATCGCTGTCGTTTATCTCGCGAGAGGTAACAATCAATAATAAAAAAAAGACGGTTATATTTCGATAGATACAAATTTTAAAACAGTAATAATAAATGATGAAAATGTGTAAGAAAAAGAAAAGACAGCGTGTATTACTTCTAGTCTTAGATAAACAAAAAATACACACACGCGAACAGTTTTCCCAACGTCAAAGCGTCGGTCAGTGTTTTTAACCAGAGAAAAATAGATTTTTTATAACGAAAAAAAAAAATGATGAAAATAAATCGAAAAATTCTGTAACGAGTAGCCGAGGACGACGTCTGCGCTTCGAATTTCGACTCGACCGTATATATAATATACATATGTATACACTCGACGCAAACAAATAAAAGTACGAGACGCAATTAACAAACATATATCCTATATAAAAAAACACAAGATAAACAAACCCGTATTGCGATAGAGATGTGCGAACCTCGAGAAGCGAGATGAAGTAAACATAACAAAAAAAAAAGAAAATCCGTAGGTAGACACATAATTGCACACACAGCACGAAAGTTAGTGATTAGGTAAAACCAAAAAGCAAAAAAAAAAACAAAGAAAAATAACGTACATAAAAAAAAATATATACAAACCATAAGGAGCGAGATGATAGGGAGAGAAGAAGTTTCTCTTGTGGTCGCGTGTCCCGTGCTGTCACATAGACTTCCCGAACGGCTCGGCCAGGGCTTTTAGCAACGAAGGTTTCGCGAAAGTGACTGAGAGTATATGGAAGAAAGAGAGAGAGAGAGAGGACTGCGAACAAAAAACCGGAAAGGGAAGCGCACTTTGGGCCAATTTTTTTTCGTCTGCAGCGTTTTTTTTTCACACATACACATACACACAGTCTCCCGTATATAAGACGACGACGCGAAAAAGTCCTTTGGCTGAAAGACGAGAGAGCGTGTTCTTTCTCTCTCGCGGCGCGTCTCCTTCCGTCGCGCGAGTCCGGAAATCGCAAATACCCTTATTGTTGGTCGAGTGATGAGGAAAGAGAGACAGCGGACCGCAAATTTTATCCGAGAGTATTTTTAGAATTTACTTTTCGACCGGACCCAGATGAAAGGAGACGCAGCCGAAGCATAAGTGATAACAGTCAAGCTTTGGTCGGACGAGTGTGTTTCTGAATGTTCGCGCAATCGGAATCATGTTATATTTTTTTCGTTCTTTAAGTTTTTCTACGCTAAAAAGCAGTTGTGATGAATCATAAAATTATCTGCAAGAGGATGGAAAATCTCTCGTCATGTTGCGGATCGCTGTCGGTATACGCGTTGACGAAATCTGACGTATATGTGTGTTTGACATTGCGAGATTTACTTTGAAGTTGAAAGTCGTTTGCTGTTGCCTCTGACGATCGTTAGATAACTACAAGTATATAATGGTGACTCTCGTGTAAGTTCCTAAAGCTTAGACGCAAGCTCTTTGTGAGTTTTTGAAAAAAATTCGGAAGCTGAGTCTATAACTAAATTAAAGGTATTTAACACCAATTACGACTGATTGGAATAAGATCGCTAAAACGGGTTTTTCTAATTCTCTCAGAGAAGTAAACAAAAAAAAAAGGATTATTAATTTTGTGCTTTACTTCGCACTTTAACTGTATATCGTAAGCTTCGGCGCTCTGTTTTCCAAACAAACAGATAACAGAAACGCCCTTATATCATAAAATGTCGCGTTTGCCACTACAAAAAGTTGCGTAAAAATATCACGATCCTTGAAAATAAGTCACGGACGCAAATGTAAGCGTATAAATCTTCAAGAATAAAAAAAAATATCGATCGTCACGGGCGATTGCGATAACTCTATAGGCAGATGGAATATTTTCAAGTCTCTAATAAAAAAAAAAATTGTGTCTCCTAAGCATACACGTACATAAGCACATATATATTATAGTCGCGCGCCGCAGCAGTGATTTTTATATTTTTCCTAGATGCTTATCGAACGAGGTACAGCGTTAGTCCGTTAGTGGCGCGAACAACGTGAAGCAAAACGGAATAAATAGGTTGAGCGTAAAAGTGAGGGTGAGAAAAAAAAATGGGGATCAAAGCCTCTGCGCTCGTTGTATTACATTAAATTATATACGAAAGAAAAATATAACACAGTGAGGAACTAAAGAAAAAAAAAAGAACAGAGATTTGAAGATATTCCCTCTTCGACTTCAAAGAAAAATAGGAAGAAAAAAACGACTCGTCGATGGTCGTCTCTGCGTCCGACGAGCGATACACACTCTCTGGAACGTATAATTTATTTCCTCTCTGCGGCCGAGCGTGCAAATACAAATTACCACAAAAGGTGGAAGCTTTTTTTAAACGTAGGGACGAGCAACAAAGAAGAAGATGATGAAAACAAACACATTGATCACACCGCGCGCGTGAGCATATATATCTATATATTGTAATAAGCCTTAACAAAAAATGCGAGGATGCGAAACACGAGCGACGATGCAACAAAAAAAAACAACAACCAAATGTTATAAATATATAAATAAATCTATTCATATACATAAATGCAAATAAATATAAATATACATACGTATAGATATATATATACATATATAATGAGCGAGAACGAGCGATGAAAAATAAAACTGATAGTTCAAGAGCGGAAAAAATATATATACAATATATATATAAATATAAACATATATATGTAAATGAATACGAAGGACAATGTGGAAGAGAAAGAGACAGAAGTGTACGCGGATGTAAAGGCGTACAGAGGATATAGCAAATAATATGCAAAAACTCGTATTGGAAACAAACAAAAAAAAATTAATAACACACTTAGTCGCACAGATAAACGCGAGTTATTATGTAACGGAGAAACGTGTACATTATTAGTTAGACAAGTGAAACAAAAAGAAAAAAAACAACGTAGAATTATTAAACGCATCAGAGATGAGGAAAAGAAGAAGCAGCACATAAGTTTTCGGTTTGACGTGGGAGCTTCGGAGCAGTGGAACAAAACGAGAATAGTCGGACGTTTTGTAAGCAACACGTATAACAATACTATATAATAACGGTAATATAATAATAATAATAATAATAATAATGGTAACAATAGTAATAATAATATTAATAATAATAATAATGATATATAATAAATAATATAATGAAGAAAACAATGGAAAATAAATATTATAAAGTTACGAAAAAATCCGCTCCTCCGAGGCTCACGCGAGACTCTCCGCGCGAGGCGTGTGCTCTGCGAGTCTCTCTCTTAAATCCTGTGTAAAATAAAAGAGGGCTCGGGACAGGGAAAAAAGAGAAAAAAAATACACATAACGTGCGAGAGCCTTAGCGTATAACCGAGGCGAACGTCAGACTTTGATCGAACTCACGCGAGAGAGAAACAAACATAAGCCCTGCGATATATGTATAATTTATTAAGCTCATGTATGTGTATATCGAGGCAAAATGTGACGAAGAAATTAGTCGTGTAAGGTGATAACTAGGTAAACAATTGAGAAAGAGTAGTATTAGGTCGATGCTGAGAGGAGATATTATATATATATTATTGTGCGAGATAAGTCTATACAGTGGTAAGAGCCAATTATCGTAAGACACGCAGACGTACACTTACATACACAGCTGCACGTGAAAATTCATTGTTCGTATACAACACGTACACATGCATATATAACTACACGGACATATATATAGGATAATTTATATAGGGCGGGAGAAAGAATGTTGGGTATATAGGGATTGGGCAGAGTATAATTTGTTGTCACTTCGTTTTGGGTGATGTGTAGTTATCTTTGTAGCATTTTTAGAGATGCATATATAATTCTTTTGTAATATTGTTTACGTGTATAAGTGACGTTGCTTTGAGCAATTAAAAAAAAATATTACGACAGCTTCGTTTGGTGGAACGAAATTCGCTTTTATTAACTGTACTGCCGCATGTTCGAGAGTGTACATAATTTTTCTCAGCTCGATATAATATATCACGTCCATAATCTTCTAATGTCGATGTAGGTTGAAGAAATTTGTTGAATTTTAAATGTCATAATAAACGAGCAGTATTAAAAAAAATAATAATAATAATAACGTAAGATTTACGTTAGTTGACTTAATTGTAACGGTTATATGAACTGTTGTTCTCTCATTTGATTGTTATCGCCGAGGATATAATATGAATGTACAAATAATTTTAGATTGTTGAATCACTTTCCATTAAATGTTTAACGTGCGTTGAATTAGTTTTTGTACAGTTGAATTTTTGTATGATATACACCGTCTGTTGTGAGAGAAAAATTGTAAAAAGTTTTGTACATTTCATACGGACAAATTTGAAGTGATTGTACTCGAAAAATTAAATTCTAGATTAAAACTAAAAAAATACTTTCGATCGAACAAACAACCGCAAACTCTCTCCCTCTCGTTTTAATCAATTTTTAACGAACCGAGCGCGTTTAACAGGCTTAATTCCATTACGCAGCTTTCAATTCGAATTAGGAAAAAAAGAGCAACTATAACTCTCCGGTTAATCGATAAAACGCATTACAGTTAATAAAAGTAGTTTCGCACACGTCACTAGAGTTAACAGAAGAAGTACACAAAGCGGCAACGAACGAAACGCCGACGATTACGTTTCAGCAATTTGATTGCCGAAATAAATTCGCCCATGTCTAGAGGAAGAAGTATGAGGAGTCGGAGTAGCGTAAAAATAAGTGACGGCAGGAGAAAAAGCTTAGATTTAGTCTAGTCTTATCTAGCAGGTCGGTCACTAGGTTAATGAGGCGCGAGAATAGGAATGAAAGAAGAAAACAAAGGGAATAGGCAAATATATAGTATAATCGCGCGAATCTGCGCAGCTGATGTCTTTTTTTCTCTCCTCTTTGCTTTTCGTTCGCGTAATGTGTGCTATAGGTTTGTTGATTTTTTTTATGGTATGGACGGAACGATTGGGTTTGTGTAAACGAAGACTTCTTATTATATTTCGTCGCGCGATTGCTTCGTTTTTACTTTTTATAACGACATGTTGAATTCTCGAGAGTACTTATATATACTTGAAAAAAAGCACGACGTATCTTTTACTCTCTTGACTAAGAAAAAAATAAAGAAAATGTGATAACCATATAATAGACTCGTGTACTTGAGTTGTGACACTTTTAACGCTAATTTGAAGGAAGAAGATCAATCCAAACAAAAAAAAATATACAAAACTCTCGTCGTACACGAAGTATATCATATACGTTGTAGTGGCTGTTTTTACGAGTTGTTGACTTTGTTAATGTTGTTCGACGACGATTAGAATCTAATTTCCCGCCCGTCTGTTCGAACCCCTGCAATTTTTCCTATAATACCTGTCTCGAAATTCTTCGCCGAGTCAATAGCGCCTCGAGAAAAGAAAAATTCCGGCGCCACTTTTGCATTAAAAAGAAAAGAGACATAGAATTATCGAGGGAAAGAATCGGAAGAGATGAAACAAATACATCCGGTGCCGAGAGATTTCGCAGTTGACGCGTCTGGCCTTCCGGAGACACACACACTCTGCGCAATCACAATATAGGCGAGAGTTACGACGGAATCCAATTCCTTCGCCGACTTCATTCTATACCTCTGTCTTTCTTTCTTTTCCTTTATATACCCTTGAGAGTCAGGTAGATAGAGCGCGAGATTATAACCACACCGGCTGCTACGAAATGGGATTTATGTGAAATTTTTTTATAAAATTATATCATACGGGCAATTATTGGTTATCAGCATATAAGAATTTGCGTATTCAAAGTAAGAGACAATCGTTTCGTTCGAAGATGAATAATATTTTTGATATACTCGTTTAAAAGAGATTTTTCCAAACAACGACCGTCGCCTGTATTTTCGGTATGTATAACGTGGATTTTCAAAAGCAACGAATGAGAATCATTGCAGCAGGGTCAAGAATCATCATTTTTTTTGTTAAAATCATTTTTAAAACAAAATACAACGAAAAAAAGAAGATAAAAATTAAATAACATTTTGAAATCCCAAGTCGTAGCAGCCCAAGACAGAAAAGATGGATCCGGACGAGGCCTCGCGTGAGAAGCGGCAATCACCGGTTGCTTATTACTTGCCGCGGCTTCTACACTTGTACTCACACTATACTCTCCTGCATGAACACAATGTGCTGTATTTTATATATACACACACAGACACACAGTCATAGGTATGTAGACACCCTGGGAGAATTAGTCGAGCTCAAAAAAGCGATCCTTCGATGGTTTCGTTTTTTGTACTTTTGTGACGAGTTTTGCTTTGTCATATATACACCGACTAAGTTTCTAGTTGCCAGCATCATGGTTGTTTGTAAGAAAAAAGAATCAGCGCAAAGGTACAAAAAGTACTCCAGATCCGAGATCCTTTATTAGCGTCGCGTATATAGGAAAAAAGAAATAATAATAAGTCGACAACAATTATAGGCGAAAGCGCAACATAGGCTAGGTGTAATAGTGTATCTCAAAGCATGGATATGTATTAAGCAAACTAGCGAATTAATGATAAACAGAGTAGATATATCATATAGGCGAATATAAACAAGTACTCGTGATACAAGCAGAAACGATGCTATTAGGCAATATACGTCAGTAAGTGTGTGTGTATGTGTGTGTTCGATATAGTGCGTTTGGAGAAAAATCGTCTGAATCATCATTTTTTTTGTTTCGTTGAGTGTAATGATAATAATGTTCTTCGTATATAACTGTGTGTACGAGATCTTTTTCCAAACGCGCTAACGGCACAAGTGCGCGAGAAACACAAAATGTATAATACGATGAACGTGCATACAAAAACAATGGTAGATGACAATTGTAGAGTATAGTAATACATATATATCCATAGGAACGTGTAAACGAATAAAAAGCCTTTCGCGCGGAAAAACGAGACGCTGAATAATCGCTATATATGTGTGTATGAATATAATGCCAATAATCCACTTTGTACAATCAGCAAGTTTTTTCTCAGCCGCGATCTTTCGTTTCGCCGCTCGTCGGTGCGGTGAAATGCTAAAATTACAATACGGAATAATGATCAATATTTTTCCAGCAAACAACAAGATCGATTCAATCAAAGTCGCTAATAAGCAATCACGACGAAACAAAAAGCAGATATTACATTACATTATATATTATTAAATATAATACAACAGTCTCGTCGATCCGTGCGAGACGCGCTTCACTGGTGTATACATCGTTCGCGCGTTACGGTACACATATAAATATTATAAATATATATATATAAATACAAAGAGAGAAAGAAATACAGACGAGCGCGTGTGTGAGAGAGAGAGAGGCTTGGTAGAATAATTAACCGAAGGTGAGTTGCAAAGAGAGAGATAGAGTATAGTAGGCTTATGAAACACGAAAAGAGACGCGCGCTCGAGGCTCGCAATACACTGTGTTATAAATAAAAATACGTTAGGTCTTAAGCTGAATCGAACGAGCATCAGAGCCTGTGTCGGCCTGTATGTGTGGCTGCGAGGGAGAGGCTGAAATGAAAAAAAAAAAAATAGCGGAGGCGCGGCTAGTACACCCTCCCTTATATACGAGAATTAAAAAAGGAAATAACGTTATGTGTCTAGTTACACGTGTATATAAAGGTACACATACATATACACACACAAACACACATCCGCATGTACGCTCGTGTACGCGTCGAGTGCTTGGGTGCGTGCGAGAGAGGAATATATAGGATATTGATATATATATTTATATATATCAATATCCTATATATTC